>MNCI01010956.1:319770-331200 GCA_015680685.1 Gnetum montanum
AAATTTTCAAAAAAAAAAAAAAAAAAAAAAAAAAAAAAAGTCAAGACCAATATATGATTCTCATATAAAAGTCCATCCCTACACCTAGCTTCATGACAAAAATTATTTATTTACAAAGAATAAGTTCAAATAACAAAGTAGTTGGCCTTTCAGCAAAACTCTTAGCAAAAATAATCTCTTATAAAAAAACCATAACTAGCAAAGCTTATGCTCGCCCTTAGGATGATAAAATTATTTTCCCGTGACTGAGAAGGACTCTCTTGGACAGGTGGACAGGCTGGTAATTGGCCAAGGATAAAGTCCAAGTAACAAAGTAGTTAACCTCTCAACAAAACTCTCAGCCAAAATAGTAACTCCCTTGAAAAAGCCATGACCAGCAAAGCTATTGTTCACCGTTAGGACAATAAAATTATTTTACCAAGACTGAGAAATACTCTATCTCTTTTGGATAGAGTTGGTAATTCACCTCTTGAACCAAAATGATGATGATGCTTAATGCTTAATTGCCTTGAGATAAAAATTGTAATTGTGCAAAATTGTATCATTGCTTAATTGCCTTGATGATTCATTTTGGTGCTTATAAAAAGTGCAAATGGCAAAGAAGTCGGTGCAGATGGTAGATGAATTTGGTAATGAATGCAGCATAGTGGGCAGACTCCTGGGGTAGCTTATTCTCATTGCAATCTCCTTTGACGTGGCAGAGACCATGTCATCTCTACCACTACCACGTAACCGATGATCTGTAAAATGATGCAACCATGGCATACAAAACCCATGTTAGAAATACCCGTTCTCCTTGAACTAGTGGATGAGTTTTTGAGAGCGCGAACATTGCCCTTTGGTATGCAATCCGACCCAGCAGCAAGTTAAATTATCTTTCATCTTTTTACAGGACGGCTGCAAATATCATTTGAAGATTTTAAATCATGGTTTCAAAGCAAAATGAAAAGATATGGAAGATTAAGCACAGCCAGGAAGATTTAGCAGAGGTTATTTTACAGGACAGTTTAAAGGCATCCATAGCCTGAGATAAAAATACCCCTAACGCTCAATGGATTTTAATGGACGAATTTTTGGAAGCTCTGCAATGCCCTTTGGTATGCAATCCAACCCAGCAGTAGGTTAAATCATCATTTTATAGCAAAAATCAAAGAAAGAAATGAAAGAAAATTTAAGAAAACTTTTTCCAAATGGTGCAGGGTATAAATTGCGAGCTCAGACGTAAATAGCATTAGCACAAATTCACTCGATCAGTTGCAAACATTTGTGTTTAAAACATATCGTTAAACAATGTTCTCGATCTCACCACTGCCTTAAAGTTCGCAGACGTATTAAGGAAACTCGGCTGATGCTGGTGGGAAGGAGAAATTTACGAATAACGCCTTCGCAAATGTGGCAAGAAAAATTTGGAGAAACGAACATGCAAAATGCACAGGTGGCACGCAGTGCAGCGGAGTCGAGCACTCCCATGTTCTACACTATTTCCTCTTCGCCTTGGAATTTTCATAGAATTTATGGAATGAATCGTTAATAGAGCCCTTCTGAATGTTCCAAAACAAAAGTTAAAATGACCACTAAAACAAATAGGCACACAAAAGGAATAATATTAACGTCATGAAAATATGTGGATGAAAAATGCTCGTGTCTTTCACACTAGCATCTATCCCTTTAGTTTGCTAGATGAATGTAAAGATGTTGAGATGAAAAATTTTCTTCAAAAATAGTGTTTGATTTATTGATACCTCACATGCTATAGCAATCCTTTTATTCCAATGTAAACACACAAATCCGAGTTAGAGAAAAGAGCAAAAGAATAATACAATACTCAAAAGAAACATTCTTATATTAAGATTACAATGTTATTAAATAGCAATGTTAGTTTATTAAATATTAAACTAACATATATATATATGAATTGGTTGAGAGGATCTTATAAATTATCATTCTCTCTTAAAAGCTCAATTGCTAGACGATGTAAAAAATATGATAAAAACCAAATCACTTATCCATCCTCTCTTCCTCTACCTATATCCCATTTTTGTTACCCCACCTTGGTCCAATTTGTTCTTTCAATATTTGTTCATTGTTATTGTCAATGACATTGTTTTGAATGTTAAGTTGTTAAAATATTATTTGAAAAATTTTAATAATATCAAACTTGGCAAACAATCTAATATACATAGCTAAAATAGTATCATTAATCCATCACATTTTAAAAAAGAGCCCCATAAAAATAAAATCATATCTATTTCATACATGTTGATGCAAAAATACATTACACAATTGTTGCAACAAACTTTATAGAGGTGTAAAATAGGAATTAGGAATAAGAAGAATATAAAAAGAAGCCTAAAGTCAAGATGCCTAATCTTTTGAATCACCAAAATGGCTTTCCTCTTCTACTATGTTTAGAATCTAAAATCTTTCTGTATCTCTATGATGAGTCTTGCTCAAACAGGCTTCCTCAACACAACCCCATCGACACATGGTTAGATGCATTGACATAGATGTGTTGATGCTAATGTGAGTAGTGCCTATATAAATGCGACCACCACCCACATTTATGACAACTTAGAATTCATAGCATAGCAAAGCTTTTGTAGTTTCTTTTCTCCAAAGTTAGAATATTTTTCCTCTGAGAGCCCATAGTGTGAATTTAAGAGATTATACAGTGCTTTATTCAAATCCCATGTACCTAAACACATTGGCATGAATGACAATAAAGTCAAGATTTCTTACATTCATTGCAGCACTTAAACTAGATTACCCTTTACTATTAGCACTTTGCTTTTAATGCAATTTACATTTATGGCTTTGAATAATGAATAAAATTAATCATAAAAATGTAAGTGATAAATTATGTTTTTCAGCTAACATATTGGGTATCCGATATCAGGGATCCGATATCTTAGCCTTGATATTAGAGCCCCAATATCATAACGCATGCTACAACACCAAATATCCAATATCACATAATGTGTGTCTACTTATAAATATAACACTTGGACACACGATTCATCAATTTTTTTGTTAATAGAGTAACTGAACTCTTGCAGTTTTATTCCATAGTCTTAGAGAACAATCAGTGAGTGCCTACAATATGGATTTGAGTCAGTTGTATGGTGTCTTATTCAAGTGGCAATGTACCCAGACACATTCCATGAATAGCAATAAGATTGAGATTGATTCTTATTCATTGCAACACTTTGACTTAGGTTAGATTTACTTTTAATGCAATTTATATTCCATGTACTTAGTTAATATTTACATTTCCATGCACATTAATGAATTGATGAAATGAGTGTGACCATTTTCAAGCGTAAACATGTATTCCCTTGGTAATCCAGTAGTGTTATTGCTTGGTTCACCCAATAGCATAATACTTGGTAATCCCAGTAGTTGATACATGAGTCCAGAGTGTGTGCAGAAAGCTAGGAACAGACACTCATCACCATAGGCTAGTTTAGACTTTATTTTCTATTGTACTTAGTTTAAATAATTGATTTCTTTATTATTGTTAGGAGTAGCATAAGGCTAAAACACCATCAACAATCATGTGCCTAACTTTAGACTAAACCATACATGACAAAGTTACCACTAGTTAAAGTGGGAAGACAATGAACTATGATCAAGGCATAACGATCTAGATGCCACAACTAGTCTCATCCATAGAATTCAACTGGATCATGTGTGAATGCTTATGATTCATATGGTTGGGCATAGGGGGCACTTGCTGCTCATCATTGGCACTATTGTCGGGGATGGTGCTAGTTATCTAGACTAGTAATATTATACACAATCATTATAAACTTATTAACAATCTATCTTTTAGAAAATATTAATATTTTAAGCCACACACATTATTAAGTAAAACCATGTCTTCTTCACATAGGACTAATAATGCATCGTATGATGAAAACACTCATAAGAGAAACAATAGGTTCTATACTAAAGAGAATTCGAGTGAACAACCTTAAGCAGGGGTTTCATATGCTCATTTCAATCCATACTACATATAAGGACTATGTTCAATTGGTACAAGCAATCTTAGAGGAGATGGAGAAAGTCCTAGGACAAGGAGGGCCTAAAGGCCCGGGACCTCCTCTAAATTTAGAAAAGATAGATCAAGGGACAATGGGGAATGATATAGGAGCCATGGCGATTCTCCCAGTTTCTCATCATCCTCTTCCTCTTCAAACCATCTAGTTCTGATGAAGATTAATGTAGGTATTGAGATAGAGCTCCACTATGGAATCGAGATAAAGATAGAAATTGAACCCAAGGGCAAAATCAAAGACTTCAAAATGAGCATAAACAAGATCGTCACAAGCAGACAAATAGAAATATGGATTATCATCATGATGTATCTAATACAGATGCGCCCTTGTTGGCTACTAAGGGCCTAACACATATTTGGGGGATAGTTCAAATACCTCAAAGGCATCAAAGGATAGCTACATTAGATATCTTGATATAGACAACATTCCTAAATTTATGGGAGGCTATAATTCTAATCCACAACATCATTTACAAGTCTTCCATGATGCCTATGCCTTGCAAAATAGAGAATATAAGTGGCAAAAGCTTAAGCTCTTTCATAGGACACTAGTTAATGAAGCTGAAAGTTGGTATAGATCATTGGAGCCAGATTCAATTTATCAATGGCTCACAATGCTAGAAATTTTGAATGAAAAATACTAAACCTATGCGAGAATGTCCAACTTGAGAAAACAAATCCCAGAATGGAAGCAAGAAATCATGAACCCTTGGATGTGGCCTTGGATAAATACTATTTACTACTACATAGATGTTCATGCCATGATTTCTCTCAAAAAGATTAGCTTTTCCACATCATAGATGGACTTCCTAATAAAATGAGGGAAACCCTTGAGATTTATGCCCAAGGTTGGTTATATGAACTAAGAGCCCATTAGATACAAAGGCTAATTAAGTGGGTGACAAAAGAAGAAGTAAAGCTATGTAAACAATAGAATGTAAAGGAATATAACTAGGATCCAACTCTTTAAATGAAGGAGGTCCATATCTATAATGAGGAAAAAGAGGTAGCTCTTGATGACGTGATTTCACAATAAACCTTGTCAATACAAAGTTCTATTGATGAGCTTAAACCAAGGATAGATAAGATGTGGGATTTGATGAACAACAAAATTACAACTTATGCAAAAACCATAGAGGAGAGAGTAACCCAAAATGAATTGAGTGATGAAAACAAGAGGAGGAAAAAGAACTAAGAAACAAGTAGGAACACTTATCAACAAGAAAGGAAAATGGCTATAGAAGAAGAAGCTATAGACTCAACCATAGAAGAGGATGATGGATGTGACATCTACCTATATGACCATCTAAAGGGCTATTGTCTAGTCATGTTACATCTACATGAGTATTGGACTATTGTTTTGAATCCCAAGTTTGTACAAAAGCAAATGCTTAGGAAATTACCTTTCTCATAAGGAAATTATCAATAGTCCTACAACCAATCATACTATCCTGGTGGGACTTCTTATCAGCCTCAAAACTACTATTAACTATAGTGGCAAAACTCACAGTCATGGGGGAGGCCATCATCAAACCAACACTACCCTTACTACCAATTGGACCCATAGAGATATTATGTTCAACAATTTGTTTTTCCAACTAGTTCTACTTCCTCTACCTCAAATCACTACTACCACTCTCCTAAATATCATCAACCCATAGCATCTTCTATGTTATCACCATCTCATGCCTCTTGCCCTTTGTCACCTCCTTAACATTCTCATACTTCCCTCCACCACATGATGCCACCAACAACATAGGAAGGTTTGGCACCACAACATCAATGAAAGAATGCCACTTGTGCTATGAACATACATGAAAATTAGAATGTTGGTAGATCTCAACCACAACCTTGGAAATGTCCTTTCTTTAGGGTAGTTTCCTCACATAAGCACAAAACTCGTAGACCTACTGACACATCAAAACTAGCACAAGACCAATTTGTTGCAACACCCTTCCTCTCCAAAATGATGTCTCCTAATCATACACAAAAGCCAACAACCATCACCACTCCAACACAAGACATAAAAGATAAACCTATCATTATGGAAAGACAGAAAAATCCATGCATCATTAATAGTAAAGGATGCTATTGTGGGCCAGAAATTCAAAATATTAATATAACCCACAACAAAGCTAAGGAACAAGTATGTGAGTGAAAACAATTCTACGTAGTAGTCACTAAACTAGAGGACACCCAGTGGCTTGAAAATGAAAGTATAAAACTGTTTCAAAGATGCATGGAACCCTCTGATCCACTTATTAGTTCTAGGCTTAAGAAAATGAACCAAACAAAGGACTTAGACATAGATATCCTACACTCTAATTATACACTAGAAAAGGATACTAAACACAGAGACCCAGGAATTAAAATAGAAAATTAGGAAGAAGAAGCAAATACATCTAGACCCCCTAAAATAGAGATACCTTCAAGTCTAGATGAAGATATGTCTTTGAATGATCCAAACAAGACTATCACCAATGTTACATATGCTACTATGCAATTAATTAAATTAGTAATGGTGATAGATAGGAAACCAGTGGTGTATAACCAAGGGATTGTGCAGTCCATCTCTCGAATGTGTGATCATAAGATTAGTCATGGGGAAGATGTTCCATTGTGGTTCAAAAACTAATAGGTGCTTTTCACTTTTTTATTTTACAATTTTTTATTATTTTTCCATTTCTTTCACCATTTTTTGATTCTTAATATGTTTTCCATTTCTTGTTACTTTTCTTTTCTTTTCTTTAAAATTCTCTCTCTCTCTCTTTTTAGTCTTTTTCTTTATGTGTTATGAATGTCTTTTATGTTTTTGTTAATAATATTGCCTAATCATGATGCTTAATGCTATGTGTTGGGTTTTTGTGCTATGTTATCAAGATGATTGGGTAAGTAATTGTGTGAAGTAGTGAGACCACCTCATCTATCCCTCCAATTCTCTACATAAAAAGGTCTTTTGTCATGAAAGAAATTTGGTTCTTCTTTCATGAAACTAAAATTCATCAATGATCATTGTACCTTGAAGAAAGAGGAAACAACCAAGTGGGAATGGTAAGGGTGTGACCTAAAGGAAACTTGTTGGATTCTCTTCTTAACTTTCTTCATGTGTTTTATGACTTCTCATGGAACGTATTGTCACTCTGTTGTTAACCAATAACAAGAAGCTAACAGTCTTTGCATGGTGTAGTTCCCATCCAAAATCATAAAACTATAAAATCAAAAAAAAAATAATGGAAATTCAAAGCACACCCCTTAGACATAATAATGAGCTACAAGCACTAGTTATTAGACTAGAAAGATATGTTACCCATGCCTAAAGGGTCCCCTCTAACTAAGGCCCTTCCTTCCTTCTTCTCTTTTCTTCTCTTTTTGGAGTGATGATTGTTATTTGTGGTGGTTGTGGACTCATGAAGGTCAGCAGGAAGGAACACATCAATGCAAAGTCACTATTAATGGTATGGACTTGGTCTGAAACTTGGATGGATAGGTATGCTGATCATTTTAATCACACTTGACACAAGAACCTATTGTGGACATGGTTAACTACCTTACATCCCTATCTATACAATCGATTCTCATCCCATTATTAACCTCACTACTACATACAATTATGAGCCCTTTGGGTTTTGTGTAGTATAGTGAAAAATTCCAACCAATGTAGTTGTGTGTTGTTTGGAATAAAGAAATGATCTACATTTAACTTCTAAGGTGCCCACAGACATCTCTAGAAGTGATTATGTAAGGGCATTATGGTAGGAGCCTACTTTGGGAAGGACTCGCCTGCATAACTCTTATTGATCATGGATTTGAACTAACCTTCACATCTTCTAGAACATTAGTGATAGGTTCGCTAAATTTATGCATGATTTTGGGACTACTTTTCATCAATTTTAATTAAATTTTCCTACTTCTCTACCTCAATATTCTTCAACTTTCAAAAAATTTCTTGCCCATCTTTTGCATTAGACCTTGGGTTTTCATTGTTCGAAAACTTGCATGCTTTCGAAGTTATTCTTATTAGTCATAGGGGCTAGGGATGGCTACTTTGAAATTTTTGAAATTTTCCAACATCCTATTTTCAAACATTGTAGTAACTAATAGTAATTAACCAAAATAAGGTGAATAGCCTGATGATTTTAGTTACCTTATAGCCTTAGGCATAGTGCGTCGTCATCACCCTATGCTTACATGAAAACTAAGGGATTTGAAAAGGGTTAATAATTAAATAAAATTCACCAAAACTAATGTTGATCCTTTGGTGATTGCAGGTGATGCTAAAATGGATGCCTAAAGAAGAAAATCTTTTGCTTGGCACAAAAATGAAGCCAGGAGAGGAACAACAGATAATATGGCCATGGAAAAATAGTAGCACATACAAGATAACAACTCAAACATCACATAGTTACTCAATCCTTGGGATGGTGATAAGAAACTTCAATCCATCCTTCAAGAATGTTCTACATAACTAGAGAAGCATTAACATAAAAATCAAGGCTGGTAGTCTACCACCACTAGCGACAATAAGAAGAATAATCTTTAGCAACTTTTTGAAGACCTATGCAAATTTTGTAATCTTCAATGTCTATCTAGTATTTTTGTCTCTTTGTCATTTTGCCTACATCCACTTGAATAAAATTTTGCAATGCAACACTCAAATTCAGTCAGTAGTTAGTTAGTTAATGATCCCATAACTTACCAATATTTTGTGAAGAAATTGTTCCTCCTTTTGTTCACTTGAGGATGAGTTTTCATTTAGTCATGGGGGTATGATAAATCATGTTTTTTGGCTAAGATATCAAGTATATGATATCAGGGATATGATATCATAGCCCCAATATCGTAATCCATGCTATGACATTGAATATTTGATATCATAGGATGCATGCCTACCTATAAATATAACACTTGGGTGCATGATTCATTAATTATTTTGTTAATAGAGTAGCTAAACTCTTACAATTTTATTTTGTAGTCTTAGAGAATAGTCACTAAGTGCCCGCAATGTAGATTTAAGTTAGTTGTATGACATCTTATTTGAGTGGCAATGTACTTGGACACATTCCATGAATGACAATAAGATCAAAATTGATTCTTATTCATTGTAGTGTTTTGACTTAGATTAGATTTACTTTTAATGTAGTTTATATTCCATGTACTTGGTTAATGTTTACATTTTCATGCATGTTAATGAATTGGCAGAATGGGCATGGCTAGTTTTGAGTGTAAACACATATTCTCTTGGTAATCACAGTAGTGTTATTGCTTGGTTTGCCTAGTAGCATAACACTAGGTAATTCCAATAGTTGATACATGAGTCTAGGGCATGTATGACAAGCTAGGAATGGACACTCATCATTGTAGGCTAGTTTAGACTTTATTTTCTATTGTACTTAGTTTAAATAACTGATTTCTTTATTATTGTTAGGAGTAGCATAAGGCCGAAACAACATCAATAATCATATGCCTCACTTTGGACTAAATCATACGTGACAAAGCTACCACTAGTCCAAGTGGGAAGACAGCGAACTGCAATCAAGGCATAAGGATCTAGATGCCACAACTAGTCCCATCCATGAAATTCGATTGGATTGTGTGTGAACACTTATGATTCGTATGGTTGGGTGTAGTGCGGTACCTATTACTCATCAATAAGTACAACCACTTCGACAATGATGTATTGCACTTGGTAATCACAATAGTTGATATTTTGTATGCCCAGTAATAGCCACTTGGTAATGTAGTAGTGTTAATACCAATTTGAGATGTATACGGTAAGTGGGAATGTTACTTTACATTAGGATAGTTAGTTACTAGATTAGCTAAGTAGTTAAATAATTAATTGTCAAATCTTCATTTACTTATCTCACCATTAGATAAGAAAATATATAAAAATACTTACAAAAATAGACATCATATGCCTTAACTCATATTTAACCATACATACTAATAACACAAGTGTGAGTTAGGAAGACAATGATCATAAAACTCCACAATTCACTATTTAGGACTTAAGGCAGACTTAGGAGACTAGGTCTATAAAATTTGACTAGATTGCTAGTGAACACTTATGATTTGTATGGTTGGCCATAGGAGATACCCATTGCTCATAATTGGCATCATTACCAAGGACATAGTTTAGATAAGTATACTAATTAGGAGTAAACTGTGAACTTATATAAAGAAATTGTAAAGATAAAACAGCAATGACCTAGTATTATCCAATAAGGGAAATAATTCTAAAGTTAAAATATCAAAGGTATATTGATTACATATAACTAATATGGTTTCTTCTTGTAGGGATGAATCTCCACAAAGCATAGGAGAATCTAATCAATGATAGGGGGCACCAAAGAAGCCCCAACAACTTAGAGTTGTCTATGCTCATCCAAATTCTTATAATTCAAATTTCGCTTTCATCCTTCATCAAGATGAATAAATGCATTAGAGGAACATGGAAGATAACATCGTGTTGTCTCCCAATTAATCTATTCTAGACTAGACATCACAACACTTAATGCAACATATGAAGTCCAAGACCACACCTATAGGGACTATCAGCCTATAAATGCCTAGCATAATAAAGATCGGCCCATGGAAGCGTGTTATGAGGCCTCTAAGGGTAAGAGGATATCAACACCATTATTCTTATAGCAACATAAAGAATGTGAATATTTCTTTTCTAACCAATCCCAATATAAAAATTCTCCTTCTTTCTTTGAGGAGGATACCCTTCACCAATAGTTATAGTCAATGTTGGAAAACCTTGGTGATGAAAAGATAGGGTCTCAAGACCAAGGAGCCTCAAAGGATAGAAATCCTAGTCATTCATCAAGGGGCAAGGAGAATGATAAGGAGAAGAAAAACCACAAAGAAGGTTGAACCCAAAACTTAATCAAGTTGTCAAGAAAGAAGTAGAGTAACTTCTTAAGGAATGGTTCATATATCCAATTTTAGATAGCAAATGGGTTAGCTCACTCATGATTGTACCTCAACAGATGGATAAGCATGATCTATTTTTTGGAAGTCCTCCTCTTAAGTTAGTCATGGAGGAGATGGTCATCCATGTTAACATTCTAAGAAGGCTATCTCATTTTCACCTTTTTTATTTTTTTGCATTGTTTTTAATATGTTTTTAATTTTCTTGAATATTGTACTATTTATTTTATATATTTTAATTTATTTATTTTGTTTTTTCTTATGTGTTATTTTGTTTTGTTCATACGAAATCTTGAGTTTTTGTCATGGCTATTGCTACTATTAGAAGTTA
Organism: Gnetum montanum; assembly: GCA_015680685.1. Classification (NCBI taxonomy): domain Eukaryota; kingdom Viridiplantae; phylum Streptophyta; class Gnetopsida; order Gnetales; family Gnetaceae; genus Gnetum; species Gnetum montanum. The sequence goes on from MNCI01010956.1 coordinate 331,095, forward strand.
ATTAATGCAATATTTAATGTTATGATTGATCATTAAATGGCCAAGATTTCATCTCTAGATTATGTCCTTGATTAATAGATTGTTAATTTTTTGATGATATTAGGTA
>MNCI01010956.1:347832-363017 GCA_015680685.1 Gnetum montanum
ACATCATACGCTCAAGCACTGTTCATAATACGCGCGAACACTATTCATCGCAGTTTCAGAAAATTCCAGAAAAGTTTCAGAATATGGCAGAGAATTACTAGCATCAGCAACTTTCAGAACATTTCAGAAAATTTCAGAAAGACTCAGACACAAAGAAGTTTCACGCAAATGGGGGTCAAATTTCTCTTGTTGTACATTTCATTGTAAGTCGACATGTGCGGGCATGTTCGGCCCTCATGTTTAAATTAAATGTACTTTCATGGGCTTGAATAACCCATAAATTGTAAAATGCAATGTACCTGGTCAAGAACGTAGCTTGCCGGCACACATCCAACTCGTGCACAACTGTCCGACACACATCCAACTCTCGCCAGCATGCATCCAACCCAAGCACAACTGTCCATTGGACACATGTTACCAGATCCACTTTCCTCTCATCTCTCAACCGTTGATTCCATTCTAAAAGTCTGTGTCGGAGCATGGCCCAAACCTATAAATACCCTGTCAATTCACATAAATCGGGGGGAATGGGAAGCAATTGGAGGCAAAAATCAGAGACAATTCTGAAAAAATTACAAAACTGGAAATCCTTGGGCGCTCGGCACATCTGATTGTTGGCATCCAAGCATTTCTCACATTCATCACATCACATTACCGCATCGTCATTTCAGACGTTATCCCGGGGCTTAGTGCTTGACCTGCCATCCACACGTGCAGCTACACTTTGACCAGTGCATACATTTCTATTAAACAATACAATACAGTTTCGTTGTTGCCTCTCGTTTACATTGTTTACTTCAGTTTATGCTTTGTTTACAGTATATCTCTTTTTATGCTTTATTTACAATTCAGTACGCTCTGTTTACATTTGGTGTCGCTGTTTGCATTCCGTTTACATCCCGTTCACATCGTTCACGATAACCCCAGTGTTAGCCGTAGCTTACGCTCGGGGAAGTCCTTGGTTGATTTGCATGCAAACCATCCAAGGCACTCTGCCTTCGTTCCATTTTCCAGCTTGCCCTCAAGCGAAGGCAGGGTCAGCTGTGGCTGCCCAACAATCTTTCGGTGTCCGTTTCCATTCCAGCCTCACACCGACGATTTAGGTCAGTACAGTGGTAACTTGCAAATTGATACCATTCTATCAATAATCATGATAGTGGTGTACAGAGCCAAAAATAGCTAGTTCCACCACTATAAAAATCAAATGTAAACACCTTATTTCATACCATAACCTTGAGAAAATAGAGCATAGCTAAAAAGCATTTTTGTAACCTAGAGATCTTGCCACCTTGAAACCCCCTTTGGCAGCAGAAACTCATAGCTATGTTAGGCACAGTGACTCCCACATGATACCATTGCACCAAAGGTGGAATATCCATTGGGGATCACAATTGTTGATCCTGATGGAAACTAGTGTAGAGTTTCTAGAAATTGGAGCTAGGGAGCAACTGGATCATGGAGTTCTAAGTGCAAGCCATAGGCTCCAACAGACTTCAAGCTCCTTCAAGTAACTTCTTGTGTAGTTAGCAAAAAATCTATACCCTTTTGAACCTGCTACTTTATTTTTCAAATTTCAATAAAGTTGTAGTTCTTTTGTTGTGTAGATCTAAGTTTCACATTTTTATTTCTATGGTTTTTTCCATGCCAGATCTACAATTCCATTTCTATCTATGGTTTTTTCCATTCCTGATCTACAATTCCATTTCTATTTACATTTACATTTTCTTTTTCGTTACATTTACATTTAAATTTTCATTTTTGTGGTCATTTTATACTTTCGTAAGTCCCTAGGTGATCAACTAGACCACCTAGGGTGCCTTGGATCCCATTTCTGAAGGCCCTTTGGGATCTGAGGCTAAAACTATTTTGGCACCTAGGATATTTTGGTTCCTATTCCAGCAAATGGATTTTCTAGGTCCAACAATTTTCTGGTGCTAGAAGAAGGGCCTTCATCTAAATTCTTGGCCAAAATCTATTAGCATATTCCATCGAAGCCTTGGAAACTAGTGTAGTTGGGTTTTCATTGTATTTTTACAAAAGTTGCTGGATATCTAGGAGCCAACGTAGTCTACTTAGAAAACCCAAATCTAGAAATCCAATTTTGTTTGGTGCAAAATCTAGTGGAATAAACAACTTTTCCCAATTCCATTTATGATGAAATAGACCACTTTTCCCAATTTTGTCCATGATGAAATATACCACTTTTCTCAATTTCATCGGTTGGGAATTACCACATAAACCCAATTCCATCCATGATGCAATAGATCATATTTTCCAATTTTGTCTATGATAGAATACACCACTTTTTCCATCTTCACCATCCAATGTAGTTGGTTGGTAATTACCCTACCTACTGCACAGTACATGACTATTTACTATGTAGTATTTCATAGTAGTAGTTTCCTACTACCTTTTCATTTTTGGTCAACTTCATTAGTGGATTATCCCACTTATTTTGTTTTTACTAAAAATAGTAAAAGACCACTAAAACTACATTTTTAGTATGTTGTTTAGCCAGTCAACCATGTTGCCCTTTAACTTCACTAAGATAGCTACTAGCTAATAGGCTATGAAGGTCTATGACCCCAAAGACTCAATCATAGTAGAATGTAGGTAATCATTAATGCTTAGGGGGAAAATTCTTGATTTGTTTGTCATAAACAAAGATCACTATAACTTCGTTTGTGCCAAGGTTTAGGTTGGCATGCTGATTTCGAGGATGGAAGTAGAGACCAAAAGGGAGTACAAACTTATACACTAGGATCAGAAGGAGTACATTCCTTTTCCATATGACAAAATACCCCTAACATAAACCTATGCTCACATTCTATCTCAACTGATTGAAATGGATGAAGAGGATGGAAAAGCTAGCTCGGATGAGCGACAAGAGGAAGAGGATGGAAAAGCTAGCTTGGATGAGCGACAAGAGGAAGAGGATGGAAAAGCTAGCTCGGATGAGTGACAAGAGGAAGAGGATGAGTTTAGGGTTGAGTTTGAACATGAGAAAATGCCAAGTGGGCTTTTTAAACAAGTGTCTCTTAAAGCTACCTTGCTCACCTCAACCTCCCCTCGTATCTTCCATGAGGTATGCCCCTCAACCTTCATCTCTTCTTTATCCTACCATGTTTGGACCCATGCCTATCATCATAGTGCACTAAATACTATAGATGTCATAGCCCACAACCTTCCCCTTCTCCATGCCATTCGCTACCCAACCTTGATCTGTGTGACCATTATTGATAGTTGTCATAACCATCAATCCTTTACCAACCTAGATGGGACCCATCATGGGATTCCAAGTAACCCAAGGTCACATACCCCCTTTGTTTCATTTGTGCCCTAGATATTGACACAAACATCGTTTTCTTTATTTGGCCCATCAATTACCATGATGACACAACCTCTTCCCTTGGTGCCACAACTAATAGTAAGGCCATAGGCCTTCCAATAGACACCGCAGCCTTTCATGTAGATCCCATAATCGATAGGGACATCTTAGGATTTGGATCAAGCCTTTCAGATGATCTAGGACCTTACAGAAGAGTTGAAGAGGTTCAAGGCCTCTCCATCCTAGACTGTGAAGATTATGAACTTCCGTTAGGATGATCCCATCAGTACTACAGTCCCACCTCTAACTCTCTACCCTAGTTTTCTCATTCCATAGTTTACAAAGTACAATAGCAAAGGTAACCCCAACTCTCTCCTTATAAAATACAAATTTGAATTCTTGTTATTACAATCTTGGACACACATGATAATGATGATATTTCCTATGTACCTTATGGGGAAGGCCTTGGACTGGTACTACATGCTACCAAGAGGATCTATATCCTCTTTAAAAGGCTTGATATCATAATTTGTTAATTGCTTCAAGTACAACTTGAAGCCTAACACCACCCTTGACCAATTGATAAAGGTCAAGCAAGGATCCCTCGAACTAGTGTAGAAGTTCATCCAATGATGGAACGATCTGCTTAATGAGATACTGGAACTTATAGCTAAAACTCAATTTTTGGCTATATTCAAGGGGATAGTTAATGATTTTATCAAGTTGAAACTATACTTTCTTGATTTTTAGTCACTGAGTCAAGTCTTCTCCAAGACCAAAAACATAGAGGATGTTGTGAGAAGCTATCCATGACCCTTCCTATGTGGAATATAAAAACTAACATACATGAATGGATAAGAAGAGGGGTAGGTAGTGTTGATATTTTGGTGTGTCAAAACCTTAAGGAAAATGAAAAACAAGAATGTTTGTGTGGTTTTTGTGTGTATAGGACAAGAACATGGAGACCATAGGAGGAGATGAAGGAAAATGAAGAACAAAGATGTTTGTATGGTTGTGGACAAGAACATGTAGACCACAAGAACCAACTAGACAAGAATGAAGACTTAAGGGATGAGCGTTACAATGAGATGTCAAAGTGAAGTCTACAACAACTTAAGAGGAATCAAGGACAAAGATGAATACTATAGCAAAATGAAGATGTTCCCAAGATCAGGGATGAGCCAAGTCAACAAAAGGAAGCCTCAAGAAGAAAATTCCAAAAACTAAGAAGACACTTACAGGAAGCAAAAGATGTCTTGGTTAAGACATAAATGAAGTAGAGAAGAAGTATAGCAAAAGTAGTAAATGTCTACTATCTAGAGAAGACATCTACATGTAGATGTCTCATAGTACGTGTCTCCATTGTGAGAAAGATGTCTATCCAAAATGTAGGTTTGATGTAGAGAGATGTCCCAATCTTATAGAAGACATCTCCAGTGATTGTTAGATAGTAGTTGCATGAATTTTGACGTGATTTTGAAAACATCAAGGCTATAAGAAGACTTCATTCTCTTAGTAAATGTGCAAGTGTTGTATGCAAGCAAATGTTAACATCAAGAAATCATTGTGCATATTATTCTATTGTATTTGTATGCCTCATTATACTATCTTTATTACTGTTGTAAGAGATTTGTTGTGTTGTACCTCAAAGTGCAAGGACTAGCAAACTAGTTGCATCCTTTCCTTATAATTTTTGTTTTTCTTTTACTACCCTATGGGGTTGATGGACTTGTGAGAAGGCATCATCCTTGAGCTTGTCAGTATCTTACAAGATTGAGTGTTGGTGTAGTGCCACAATACTCCAGAGTGAGGCTCAAGTTGTAAAGGTTGTGGGATCATAGAAAGCACATTTTTAGCTTATTAGGACCTTGTGAAGGGTTGAGTGGATTCGTGACATCGAATCACTCTAGAGTGGAGCCTAGAGCTATACAAGATGTGGTGTCGTTCAAACCACATTTTGAGAGGAACAAAGTCCAAAGGTATGCAAGTGATCTATCCTATGAGTGTGGAACCCAACTTAGGGAACCATGTTAAATTTGGTTGTGTTCTTTATGACTAAAAATTTTAATTTTGGGAACTTATTCATTCCTCCCTTCTAAGTTCAATGATCCTCAAGTGGTATTGAAGCTTGGTACTCTTGCTACTAGTTCTACATCATCTTCAAGAGTGAACAATGGAGGGAATCTCATACACAAAGCCACCCATGTTTGATGGATTTGACTTCACCTATTGGAAAGTGAGGATGCATGGCTTCTTTGGATCTATGAAGTTTGAAGTTTAGGAATCCATTCTTAAAAGCTACACACTACTTGTCGATAACATAACAAGAGCCATCAAGCCCTGCAACAAATGGAGTCAAGAAGAAAAAGGTAAGGTCATGTTTGACTCTAAAGAAAAAACTTATTTATATTTTTCTTTAAATAAACCCAAGTTTAATAGATTAGTAGGATGTAAAATGACCAAAGAAATTTGACAAACATTAGAGACTAGTTATGAAGGAACATCTATAGTTAAGTAATCTAAATTGTTAGTTTTGCAAAGTGAGTATGGCAAGCTCAAGATAAAAGGAGAGAAGATAAAAGTTTATTTTTCTAAAGAAAATGATCTTATTGTGGCTATTAGAGGTACTGACAAAGATTTGCTAGAAAGAAATGTTATTATAAAAATGATTAGAATGCTATAATTGGAATTTAGGCCAAAGGTGACTACAATAGAAGAAATTAGGGATTTTCCAAAACTAAAATTTGAAGAGAGTCAATGTGCTCTCATTGCTTATGAAATGGATCTCATAAGTTGAGGAGCCATTCAAGAGAGGTAACCCATAGCCCTAAAATCGGCCACCAAGGAAAAGGAACCTAATAAGCAAGATGTGAGTAATGAGGAGGAGATAGCTCTTCTCTCTAGAGGGTTGCAAAGACTCATAGCAAAAAGGGCCAAGCGCTTCAATCAAGAAAGAGGTAAGGAAAGGAAGTAAAATTTTTTTCAATTCCAATAATGATTTTTCCTCTATAGAATATTGGGTATGTGGTGGAAGAAGCCATTTGCCCTACAAATGTCCTAATAATAATAGCAGATGAAAATGAAAGGAAAAAAATGGTGAGGAGTTAAAAAAGACCAACTTCTATACAAGTTGGGATGTTGGTGAGCTTATGAGTGGCAAGGTACCCCTACAGTCAACCATACGAATATGAGCATTCATGCACAATTTGGTCGAACTCCATAGATGGACTAGTTGTGGTATCTAGATAGTTACGCATTGATCGTAGTTCACTATCTTCCCACCTAGACTAGTATTTACTTGGTCACATATGGTTTAGTCCAAAGTGAGGCGAATGATGTGATCCTAAACTAGTGCTACTCCTAGAGACAATGGAAAATAATCTTGTTTTAAGCTAATAAGCAATAAGAATTAAAATCTAAACTAGCCTAGGTGTGATGAGCATTCATCCTTAATCATCCGTGCACATCTTGGACCTCGTGTACTACTTTTGGGATTACCAAGCACATATTACTTGAGCACTCCTAGACAAGCTACTAGGTTACCAAGTAGTAATACTTAAATGTTCATGATTAAGTTGTACTCATTCCACATTTAATAATAGGAATAGCAAATGATGATAAAGAAATATCAATGAAAATAATAATAAATAATAATGATAATTAAATAATTAAAAACTAAGTGAATGCTACAATGATGGAGTAATCTCGATATTTATTGCTGATCATGTATGTGTCCAAGTACTTCACACTCGGATAAAGGTTTCGTATAATTACAATCATCACATTGCAAGCATGCATTGGTGAAAGAACTGAAACACGAAAAAAAAGACTCTACACTTACACTTACCAACTCCCTTTTCTTGTGTGCTCGAATGTGGTATTTATAGGCCTACATAGGAATCACGATATTGTGTATTCGATATTGTTATCCAGGCTACGATATTGTTTACCTAATATTGAGGATCCAATATTTGGCCTTGGCAAAACATGATTCATCATACCCCCATGACTAAATAACAACTTGTCCTTGAGTCAGAAAAAATGAGAACAAGTTCGATTGATTACACAATGGATAGGTATGGGATTATTGAGTAACTAAGAATTACTCATGTTGTAGTGTGGAATTGAACAAATCAAAATTAGGACATAGAATTTACAAAAAAAAATAATTTTGGAACTCATGTGGTTCTTGGCGATGGTGGCTCCTCCATGGGTCTCTTCCCCTTATCTTGTGCTCCAGGCTTTAGAAATGGATGTCTTTGAAGGAGTGCTTGGAGCTTTTCTTCTTTGATCTAAGGATCCTATGCTGTTTCATGGAGTTGACACTTCCCATTGGAACAACAGCTATAAAAACATTTGATTGGCCTTGACATACCAAGTCACAAACAACCATCGTTCCTTTTCATAGGCTCTAGCTTTGTCTTTTTATTCTTGGTAGTCCATGAGCCATTGAGCCAAATCTACCATGACATCCTTTTTTCCTTGGTAGCTAGTCTTGACCACCTCTAATTTAGAATTCGCTACTTCCAATTTGTACAATGTCTTCTTGTGTTCAGTAAATTCTATTTCATATTTAGTGAAGGTGTTTGCTACCTGCTTCTCTAATTCTATTCTCGAGCGTTTTGCTGTTAACATGGTTAAGTTGGCATACTGTAGGTTTACCAACTCCATGTACTCTATGAGACCTTGTATCTGTAGGTCCTGGATTTTCAGTTCAGCTTGGTGGGAGAAGGCATAAGTATCCAATATAGCCCACCAATCAGTGTTCTAAGCACTGAGTGTGTTAATATGGGCTTTGGCGATATGGATTTCTTTCTCAATCACTTGCTTGTACATACCCACCTGATCTTTGAAATGTGCTTTAAGTTTTTCATGTCACTTGACCTCATTCTACCATGTGCTTATTTCAATTACCATCTTTTGATGGATTGTGCGTATCTCCTCCATTAAGAGGGTTCTATTTTCTTTGGTCAAGTGATTCATATCCTAGTTGATCCTTATTATTTGTTCTCACAATTTTTGAAAATTTTCCTCAAGAACATTATTTTGTCTTTCTACAATAGTCAATCAGAGATTTTTGGCAGTGAGGTGTTTATTTTCTTCTTGTGAGGCCTTGAGTGCTTTGGCGTGTGCATATGTTTGAGCTTGTGCCTTAGAAGCATCCCAATCAACCCTCTCTTTTTTCTTAGCCACTTTTTTATTCTCCTTTAGAAATTTATTTAGCTACTCTATCTAGAAGGATTCTAGCTGGTCTACAGGGACGAACTGGAATGGATCTCGCTATGTAGCTTGTAGGGTAACAAGCTTTTCTTGGAGTCTTTTTAACTCCTCCTTTGCATGCTCAGCCCTAACCTCTGCCATGACTAGCTTCCCTTTTATGGAGATGAGGTCTGATTGAGTTGCTGTGAAATCTTGAGGAATGTCAAATAGGGATGTCATCACTTGTCCTGTTTGTAGCAATTGATCTAGAACATCCTCATGATTCACAGGAGTCATTGAGGGACTGGCCAAAGTTTGAGCATTGTGTGCTTCTGTAAAATTTGCTAGTGGCACAATAGGGACATTAAATGATTCCTTGATGTGGTCTATGACCACTTCCACTACTCCCACTGCATCTTGGTGTTGCATGACCACTACTGTGGCATCTTCACCAGTTTCTAATTACACCTATTAAGATGCAGCATTTCTAGAAATCTGTTATGACCAGTGTGATTCCCCTCCTTCTGTTTGGATAGACACCTCGCCCTGTGCACGATCAATTAAGAACATGGGTCATACAACATCATTGATGACCTTGAAGAGATTGGCTTCATCATGGCATTCCCAACTGACTGTTTCAGTAATGGCCCTGAGATGGCTCATCGATGGTCGATAGTCCTAGGATAGTAGTGGTGGTTGGTCTTGTTGGCCTATAAGTTGTATGCTGGGCCCTACTTCCTATTCTTGCTTAGGCTCCAGTGTCTCACCAACACTTTTTCTTGGGGCTGGTGACTTCAGTAATTTAGTGAATGAAGCATTTTGGGCCTTTCTGGGGATGTCATTGGTGTACCCCAGAATTCTGGCATGTCGACACAACTTCCTAATGAGACAAGGAAAGGGCAATGTGAACTTCCCCATCTTATGTTCTTCAAATGTTCTCAAAATTTCTGTAAGATATAGATGGGGTAGGTTGGCATTGACCTTGCCCATCAAGATGGAACTTCCTCTAGTTGCATATGTGGAAATTCTTTTTAAACCTTTTGTTGGGAAAATGTGATATGTGCTAATTTTGATGTAGATTCTCTTTTTAAGTGTAAGCTCTTCATATGCTTTACCTTCTTTGTCATACGCCCTTTTCAACCATATCTTTCACGCATCAGCATTGAAATGAGTGGATAAGTGAGCAACCTTTGGCCCTATATTCAAAAGATTTAGAACTTCTGAAATGGCTTTGGTAGAGAAATGACCAGAAATACCACCAATATCAACAATGGTGCCTTCTTCTTTGTTATGCCAAAATTGGTATGTCTCTCCTAGGTACCAATCACCACTTTCAAAGAGAATAGGCCATAGTGGAGACCCTTTAAGTTGATCCCTAATTGCTTTAGGAGCAAACTCAGTGAAAGGTCTAAAGTTGAGTTCCACAATCATAACTGCTGATGTGGACATTTCATGAATTTCTTAAACACATTTTAGAGACAATATGAGATGTTGTCCTTGTTCAGGGGCTCTGCCGTCTCCACCTTCAGCATGTCTTGATTGCATAGTAATAGGAGGTTCCTGATGGATGCTGAATGATTATGCCTCCTACCTTGTATGTCCCTCAAGAGATGCCTAGCCTTTGCCTCTCCTTGGCCATTTGGATGCACCTTGAAAGGGTCCTCCTTGCTATCCTCCTTTAGGGGCCTTCTGCAATCACATAGAATTGTCTATTAGTAAGGCTATTTACAAAATTTGATTTATATCATACTTCTTACCTTAATAAATATATTTCTTTTCTAGTGTGATTCAAAGTTAGAAAATTTTATGAAAATTTCCCCTAAAAGTTTGGATATTGGCTCCAATTTGATTAGGTGAGTCCAAAAAGAAATAATTTTCATGGTATGGGTGAAGAGATAAAATTAATTTGGCAAATGTTTTTAACCTTTTTAAGGTCATTTTCCCTTTATGATATCCTTTGGGCAACAATGAATAAGAAAAAAACTATGTGCAACTTGGAGCGTACCCTTCCCCCATGACTAAGTCAAACACTCCAAGTTTAGATAGGTTCGATTGGAATGAGAATCAGAGCATTAATGAGTAAGGTATGGAAGTTGGAATGATAGGTGCTCAAAGCGTCAAAATTCATAGAAGAAAATTTCAACAACTCCCCTTGCATGAATAGTAAAAAATAACGTTGACATGTGTGGTGGGGTTCCTATATATAGTTTTTATAGATGCAATATCACGTACATGATAGTGTAGACCCAATATTGCATTGGACTCGATATCGTGTCCCATTGAAAATAGGGTATTTGGAAAAATTGATAAATTTTCAAATTTCTAAGGCAAAAAATGAAGGATTTAAGGTTAATTTGAAAGGTCTAGGGTAACATTGAAGAGACCAAAAGGAACCAAAAGTGTAATGAAGTGGAATTTTACAATGAAGGTCGTGAGTAAGGTGAGGAAAAAGGATATGTAGTGGTGCACAGGAACGTTTGAATTAGAATGATGATAAAGGGAAGAAAAATTTTAGAAATGCAGTACTTAGAGGTTATAAGATGATGTGGTGATCTGCAAAGAGTGCAAATAGCAAAAGTTACACAAGTGGATCCTCCCTAAAGCAGGTTCCTACCTATCATGCCCTTAAGTAACCACATCTGAAAATGTCCGTAGGCATTAAAAGGGTTAAATGTAATCCACACTAGTGCAACAAAACACACACATATAAATACCATCATGATGAGGTATGAATTCTATGCTACACAAGACACAAGTTAAAAATACATGAACAATGAGATGAAATGAATCGTAGAAGGGATTGCAGAGATTATGACATGAGGTAACTGACCCTAGGCATAATGAATCCTAAGTGTAGGGCATGATTAATGTGTCATTAGCCCATTGCTCCAACATCAAGACCAAGTCCATGCCTCTAATCAGTGACATCGCATTATTTCATCTGATGATGGAAAACCATAAGAGCACCATGATAGCAAGGCATACAATCACTTGGCATTTTGTCCAAGGTAGAAGTGATTTGGAATTTCTTTATGGCACATACTTCTTTGGTCTTTTCTTTGATTTTTTCTTTTCTTTCCTTTGATTTTTCTTTTCTCTCTTTTTTTTTTCAGCCACTTTGGCACTTTGTCCTTTCCAATAGTGAACTAGAGAAGCTGCCAACATTCAGGCATGGGTGCATGTCTTTCTAGTGGGATCCCTAGAATAGTATTGAGTTTTTTTATTGAGTGCCTTTCATACTCTTACTCCCATTTTTTGTTAGATCTACAAGGATCTTAGTACAACCAGGCTGCATGATAGCACCTACAAAAGTCACCAAAAAGAATCCACAAGTCCCCTTGATGTCACACCCTAGCCATTCCCTCTTAGTCCATCATTTGTTGCTCTAGGCATAATGAGTAAAAAATTACTTTAAGTTTTAATAATGACAAGAATATCATCATTCCTAGAGTAGAACCTCTTATTAATAGAATGGGTGGGTGGATGTTGTGGACTCACCGTCCAAATAAGTAATCACCTAGGACTTGATAGCATAAAACAACACCTCAACCAACGAGTTACATGAGTGTTTTATTCATAGATGAGATTACCCATAAAAGATAAAACAACAAATAAAAAGATAAAGTAACAAATTAAAAGATGAAAAATTAGAAATTGAAAAATTAGAAAACAATAAATTGAAAATGAAGAATTAGAAAAAAAAATTGTAAAATTAAAGAAAAGGAAAAACAACATTTACAAATTCTGCTTGTTAGAATGGAGTATATCCTCCATAACGAGACTTTTGAGCATGGCTAGAATTAATAAATGGAAAATGCATATCCATGCATGTTGGAAATATTGGAGTCTAGTCATATCTAAACCACTAGGTGTCTTTTGATGTGGTGGCAAGAATGTTGCCAAATTGGGATTCACACATTTGATTAAAGTAGGTATAGTGGGGCAAATTATAAGATGTGGTTAAGTGATAAGGAGTGGATCCACCATGGCACTCGTGACCATTAGATGATATGCAAGGATCAATATGTCTCTCTATGTGGTTATATTCATTAGGCCACATGGTAGTTGGAGTATTGACTGATGGCCCTAATAAGGTAGTAGGAGGCATTGAGTTCGAGGAGGTAGATGCATCACAACATTGAACTTATGCTAGGTTGGAGGATGCAGTGGTTTCGGAACCATGCTGTCTCTTTCTTTGGTCATGCCTAAAGAAAGGAAACTTCTAACGTTGTAGAGGACCTCCACTGCTATTGATAGTAGCAGGACAAGTAATGTTCATGGGTTGATGATGTGGTGTAAAATCTTTTGGCACAACTAGTGGTGATGCAGAAGGAGGTGAATGATGAGAATATGAAGAGCGAGGAGAAGTGCAATGAACATGAGGTGGATCGATAGTACTCAAGAGAATGATAACGATGTGATGAAATAGAGGATGTTGACATAGTTGGGGAAACAAGATGTTGAACATAATAAGCGCTTGGGTTTGGATCGTATGAAGGGTGTGACCAGTTTGATGGTGGCCTCCCCCACGACTAGGGTTTTTGCCACTGTGGTTGAAACTGGTATTTCTGTACAAAATATGGATGTAACAGTCCTCCCTAATGCTCATGTAAATGTGACAAGATTGGGCATTAGCCTTTGGGGTGATCGTAGATGCAAATGTCACATTGATATGGGTGGTTGGTAGTTGAGCCCCTATCCTTACTTTCTTCAACCCTTCTTTCCTATTGTCCAGTGGTGTTCGGTCCTGTTTCTCGGTTGAGCATGGTTCCACCTCTAATAATGTTGGCATATTCTCTACATTTTTCATGTACCCATTCCATCATCGTATTGATTCTTGTCTCAATTTCATCTAGTGATTGTAGTATTGGCAAAAATGATTCTACATCCTTGAGGTAAGTTGATTTCTCCTCTTTATGATCATGAACCTTGGCTATTTTGAGATTTCGATCCTGTTGAGAGCTTTCAACATTCTCCCATTTAGCTATTTCTCCTTCTTCTTTTGCTACTCACTTAATAAGTGCTTGGAATTAGTGGGTTCATAGTTCATATAATTAACCTGGGACATACATCCCCAAGGTATCCCTTGTTTCATTACGGAGCCCATCCATGATGTGGTACATGAGCCTTTCCTCGGAGAACCCATGACCCGGGCACTTGTTTAATAAGGAGTAATATATTTCTAAGGTCATGTCCAAGGGTTCATGTTGCACTTGTTTCCACTCTTGGATTTGTCTCCTCAAGGCTGAAACTCTTGCATAGGTTTGATATCTTTCATTGAAGAGTTCTACCATTGTCAGCCAACATGGAATTGATTATGGTTTTAAAGACCTATACCATACTTTTGCTTGACCAACGAGTGTCATAGGAAAGAGCTTAAGTTTTTTCCATCCATTATCAATGTTTTTCCATGCACAGGAATCATAGAAGGCTTGCAAATGATGTTGTGGATCTAAATCATAGCCTCCTGAAAACTTGGGAAAGTTATTTAAATCAAGCTTGGGTAGATGGCTTTCCTTGCGATGCTTGCGGGATATTTGAATAGCCTCTTGTATATGCATTAGGCTCTTAGTGGCCAGAAATGGTTCATTTTCACTAAGTAGGTTATGCATTTGTGGGTTAGGATGATGTTGTCTTCATTCATGTTGGCGTTCTTGACTTTGCCCGTGGGCTTGATTTTTATTTCTACATTGACCCCTTGAAAGATGATCATCCATGTCACGACTTGACGTCAAAGGAGTGTTAGAGTTGGATGAAAAGAGTCCTTGAACACCATTGGGATGTTATGAGCATAGGGGATCCTTACATAAGATTGAGTACTCCAAAATTCATCTTCATCATCATATAATTTGTTTGTTCTCCAATGAATTGCCTTACTAGTTGTTGTGTTATCATAATCTTGTGAGAGAGACATTGCTATGAATTTGTGTGTGACTTATTTGCAATTACTTTCTTTCTAAAAGATATATTGTCAAGGCTTTGTTACAGAAATCTTGGATGATGTAATGAATCTAAATAACTAGCATTGTCCCTAGAAACGGCACCAATGATGAGTGGCGAGGTACCCCTATACTCAACCATACGAATACGAGCATTCATGCACGATTTGGTCAAACTCCATAGATGGACTAGTTGTGGTATCTAGATAGTTACACGTTGATCATAGTTCATTGTTGGTGAGACGCGACATGCACAGTGCTGCGATATCGCGGTCCATCGTCATATCTATAAATAAGAGGCGGCACTCCCCTTATTTCCCAATCCTGGCTAGAAGTAGCGAAGCTCTGGCAGATTGATCACTCCAGAGTTAGAATTTTTCCCATGTGCCTGCAGTAGGAGTCCTAGAGTGAACGGCTCTTTATTCGAGCAGCTTGTAACCTGAACCCAAGTTGTGTACGGCAATAAAGACGAACTTGATTGGATAAACCTTGCAGTACATGGTTTTGTTTATTGTTATTTATTTACTGCTTTCCTAGTGCGTACAAGTACGACTTGATTACGAGCATCTACGAATGTGTACGGCTAATCAAGGAATCGGCTGCTTGTTGCAACGCGTGAGTATGACTTAACTACGAGCATTGGCTGCTTGGTAACCCAGTAGCGTATTCCCAGATCTGCGCTTGGTAATCCCAGTGGTAGTCCAATGTGTACGGCTAGT
>MNCI01010956.1:378489-408251 GCA_015680685.1 Gnetum montanum
GGACGTAAATTGGTATAACAGCATTCTCACTTATCTTACTTCCCAACAAATGCCGCAGAAGTTAGACTTTAGGAAGAAACAACAGTTTCTTCACAACCTCAAATAATTCATGGAAATTGGGGGACAACTCTATAAAGTCTGCTTTGATGGCCTGGTTCGATGGTGTGTTCCCGATCAAGATCAATTAAAAGTCCTCCAGGATGCTCATGAGGGCCATTGTGGGGGTCATTATGCTGGGAGACGAACGACCACTAAAATCCTGTTGGTGGGATATTATTGGCCAACGCTGTTTTGGGATGCCCATCATTTTGCTCAATCCTATGAGTGCTGCCAACGTGATGGGGGAATGACTGCTAAGATGGAGGATCCACAACAATGGATTCAACCTTTGGAACCCTTTGACATTTGGGGGATTGATTTCATGGGACCGATTACAACAATGTCCAACGGAAAAGCATATATAATCGTTGCTGTGGATTACTTAACCAAATAGGTTGAAGCAACTGTTGTAACAGATTGCACATCATCTACAGCTACCCGATTTTTATAGCAACAAATCGTTAACAGATTTGGTGTGCCGCGTGCACTTATTTCCCTCAATGGAACGCATTTTACAGGTGCAACCTTTAGAAAGTTGATGCAACGCTTAGGGGTTGAGCATAAACTGACCACACCTTACCATCCCCAAGCTAATGGCCAAGGTGAAGCTACTAATAGGGAGATTACCAGAATATTAACACAAACGATTAGCAAATTTAGGCGAGACTGGAGCACGAAATTGAATGACGCTCTTTGGGCGTATCGTTCCACTTGGAAACTCCCTACAGGATATTCTCCCTATGAGCTAGTGTACGGGAAACTTCCAAAACTGCCTATACAAAGTGAGCTTCGTACACTGTCCATGGCTTGTGAACTTCACCTGGATCTTGACCTAGCACACAAACAACGACTGGCAACTTTGAATGTGTTAGATGAGAATCGATTGGTTGTCCTGTCATTAAATGAGTTGCACAAAGCACACAGTAAACAACGGCATGACCTAAGGATCCGGAGGCTTAGATATAAACTAGGAAATAAGGTTCTTTATTGGAACCCCACACATGTACCCCAACGTACGAAGTTTCATACCTTGTGGGAAGGACCTTACATTATTCATACTACATTTCCCTCCGGAGCCCTGATGATATATAAGCCTAATAGCCCAGATAAAAGGTTATTGGTTAATGTATAGCAAACAAAACCTTTCCGTGAATCTACACCAGCTAGTGCCAGTCACGCTTCTACTAGCGATCAACCACGCTCACTATTTCGGATCTCTCCCTTACAACTCAGTCATGGGGGAGATGGCCACCTATGCTAACCATATGGGGCCCTCAGTTCTTTTTTAAGTTTTTGTTTTACACATTTTTGGTTTACAATGTTTTTATTTTTTACATATTTTTGTTTTACAAATTTCTTTAACTTTTCTAATTTTTGTTTTACAACTTTTTTTAACTTTTCTTGTTTTTGTTTTACAACATCGTTATACTTTTCTATTTTGTGTGTGTGTGTGTGTGTGTGTGTGTTATCCACCCTATAAGTTCGTCACCCAATAAGTGTTCAGACCGATGGGATGAACTGTTTTCCATTAATTGCTAATGTTTGGTTTTTACCTTTAAGTTACATTGTTGATACTAAGGTATGTTCTTTTGATATGGCAGGCAATGAGATCACTTCATCCATCCATCCATCAAGTCTATGGTTTCCCTTGGCTTGGAAATGTACAGTTCCCTTCCAATAAGAACTTTAACGAACCAGTGACTGGGCATTTCTCAAACTAAGGAAGGACTCAAGGATTTGAAACGGGTGTGACTTCAAGGGAACTTGGTGCTCTTGTGTTGGTCATTCACTTGGGTGCTTGGATGTTTTCTTCTTGGGTTTTCTTACCGTTCCGATGTAACCCAATAATCGGAAGCTGAGACAATAAAAATAAAGAAGTCTTTGCATGGTGTGGTCCCCACGCATAAAAACACAAAACAAAAAAAAGAAGAAAAAAAATGGAAAAACAGAAAAAAGAGAAGAAGAAAAAGCTAAAAAGCTAAAAGTGAGGATTCAAAGCACACCCCTTAGACGGAATAAATTTGGGCTGCAAGCACTGGTTATGGAACCAAAGTGTTCCCTCTAACTAAGGCCCTTCTCGCTTCCCATTCTCTCTGTTGTTTCGTCGGAATGGTGGTGGCTTCTCGAAGTTGCATCCTTGTTACCCAAGTGGATGATTTAACCAACTGCATTGATGCGAAGTCACTGGAAGTGGTTGGTTTGAGCCCAGAGTTGGAATGAGATTCGCCAAGTCACATTAATCATGTAACACACAAGGGGCTGTACACCACCTTGTTCTTGGGATTCCATTCCACTTCTCTTCTTCCCATCCTTCTCTCCATTGTTCACCTCATTGCCGGTTGTATCATTGTATATACTTTAGTTGATGCTTTGTTTTCTTTTTGGTAAATTCTTCCGGTTAAGACTTTAACTCTTGTTTCCAAAGGACATTCCCAGAGCCCACGGACTCTTTGAATGTGGGATTGTCAGGGCATTAAGGGCATGAGCCTGCTTTGGGGAGGACCCACTGACATTCCTATTTGGAACATTAGTTAACTTCTTTTCCTTAACGTTTTGCAATTAATTAACATTTTTGTTCATTTCCATCATGACATCCTTTTTATCGATGCCATAGTTGTCCCTTTTTACCTATCATTCCTATTCCTTTTCTCTCTCCATTCTAACGCTACCGGAGGTTCGCGATTAGTCATGGGGGTACGGGGCCTGATTTTTCGATTTTTATCCTAAGCCCCGGATTTTTTCGTTTTTCTTCCTAACCCCTATACCTTCGGTAGTCATCATCTATATTTTCCCAGATCCATATCAGCCATACCACACCTTAGCCAGTGAACCTAAACCGAAGCAAGGTATGCTTTACTTAATGATTCAATTACCCTTGCTAATATATGATGGTGTTGTGTGTGCAGATGGCAATCATACAACAACAGAATGGATCTGGAGCAGACACTTGGAATGGAGCAGCGCTGAAGCAGCATGCAAGGAGTGGAATTGATAATGCGCTTACAGATGGACAACGAAAGGCGCAATCTAGGCGTTGGCAGCAACAAGACTCTTCTCTCTTCTTCTCTTCTATTCTCTCTCCTCTTTTCTCTCAGCTGCCAACTGTGGCCTGATGTCATTGTAATAAGGTGTTCACCCATGTTGTCATGAACACCAGTTTTTGTCAAGTCTTGTAATAAAGACCGTTCACATGTCATCCCATTAGTTCCATTTCCCTTAATAATCCCATACCTACCTGATATCATTGTAAGGAACTCGAGGACGAGTTTTCATTCAGTCATGGGGGTATGATGAGACGCGACATGCATAGTGCCGCGATATCGCGTCTTTCCCTGCGATATCGCGTACGCGATATCGCGGTCCGCCGCCATATCTATAAATAAGAGGCGGCACTCCCTTCATTTCCCAATCCTGGCTAGAAGTAGCGAAGCTCTGGCAGTTTGAACACTCCAGAGTTAGATTAATTTCCCATGTGCCCGCAGTAGGAGTCCTAGAGTGAACGGCTCTTTATTCGAGCAACTTTGTAACCTGAACACAAGTTGTGTACGGCAATAAAGACGAACTTGATTGGATAAACCTTGCAGTACATGGTTTTATTTCATTGTTATTTATTGCTTTCCTAGTGCGCACGAGTACGACTTGATTACGAGCATCTACGGATGTGTACGGCTAATCAAGGAATCGGCTGCTTGTCGCAACGCGTGAGTACGACTTAACTACGAGCGTTGGCTGCTTGGTAACCTAGTAGCGTATTCCAGGATCTGCGCTTGGTAATCCCAGTGGTAGTCCAATGTGTACGGCTAGTTAAGGAATCGGCTGCTCATCGCTAGGCTAGAACGTGTGATAAGTACGATGAGCACCTACCGGTGTGTACGGCTAGCTAAGGAATCGGCTGCTTATTACACTTGCTAAATAGGTGCCTCAGTACGACCACTTCGAGCACTTGCGTTACGTGTGGTGATCCCAGTAACGATTAGTTTTTGGTAACCACAGTTACATAGTTCAGGGTGTGTCCGGTAAGTGGGAACGGATGCTGACGCTAGTTAATTTAGACTTAGGACATTAGTTAGAGTTAGTTAGTTTCTCAACCCTTTCTCCCATAGCTTAGGCGATAAACCTGAAAATACCAAAAAAATCACATACCTCAGACTTGCTTAACCATACATCGTGACACTTACAAGCAAGCCTGGGAAGACAACGAATGATTAACCCCAAGTGTTTCTTGTGGCGTTAAGGCATTTAGTCTACGGAGTTCGACCGGATCGCGCGTACATGCTCGTATTCGTATGGTTGAGTGTAGGGGTACCTCGCCACTCATCAATTGTCTTCCCACCTAGACTAGTATTTACTTGGTCACATATGGTTTAGTCCAAGGTGATGCGAATGATGTGATCCTAAACTAGTGCTACTCCTAGAGACAATGGAAAATAATCTTATTTTATGCTAATAAGCAATAAGAAGTAAAATATAAACTAGCCTAATTATGATGATCATCCATCCTTAATCATCCATGAGCATTTTGGACCTCATGTACTACTTCTAGGATTACCAAGTGCATATTACTTGAGCACTCCTAAACATGCTATTGGGTTACCAAGTAGTTACACTTAAATGTTTGTGATTAAGTCATACGCATTCTACATTTAATAATAGGAATAGCAAATGATGATAAATAAATATCAATGAATAAAATAATAAATAAAAATAATAATTAAATAATTAAAAACTAAGGGAATCTTGCAATGATGGAGTAATCTTGATCTTTATTGCCGATCATGTGTGTGTCCAAGTATATCACACTCAAATAAAGGTTCCATACAATTACAATCATCATACTATGAGCATGCATTGGGGAAAGAACTGAAACAAAAAAAAATACTCTACACTTACACTTACTGACTCCATTTTCCTATGCACCTGAATGTGGTATTTATAGGCCTACACAAGAATCACGATATCATGTATTCGATATCATTATCTAGGCTACGATATTGTGTACTTGATATCGAGGATCTTATATCGGGGCTTGGCAAAACTAGATTAATCATGAGCAAAGTGAAGAAGAAGTAGATAACTCTACAAAAGATTCTCATCTCATATGCATGGTTCTTATAGATGAAAACTCACAACATGCTACTGAACCAAGTTGTAAGTATGATGAAAGGTATAGTGAATTACGAGAAGAAATTCTTGTTTTGCATTACTTACTTAGAAAGGTGAATAAATTCTTAAATACAAAGCATGATACAATTCACACCAAATTAAAAGAAGAGATCTTAGACATAAAAGATAAGATTCATCAACTAACCCCCTTAATTAAAAAGTGTAGAAGCCTTCAAGAAAGAGAGACTTGTGAGCAGCCTAAGAATGAAGATTTAGAAAAAATCACACTAGAAGATACTAGCTTAATGTCAAGCACAATTAGGTTTGATAACCTCATTCATGAGGAGAATACTTTGCTTATCTATAAAAATCATGGTAGTCATCAAAAGCTTGATTATTCTCATGGTGATGAAAATAAGATTAATTCTTGGTCTTTTTAAAAAGGTTCGGGTAAGGATTTTTTGCAAATAATAGCTGAAAATGAAAAGAAGTGGAGAACTGAAAATTTTTGCAAAGAGATGAATGACATAATATGTTATCAAGGATTCATTCATAAAGAATATGAACAAATAAAGTCATCATATAAAAGATCTAATGAAAGAGAACCAAGAGGTAAAGAGGTACTTCATGATAGAGGACCTCATCTCAAACTTCATTAATATTCTTCCTCTCCATTGCAAGCAAGGTAAGTCAAGGTAAGTTTCTATCTCCTTGCTTGCTAATTTTTGTAAGTCCAAAAATATTTTTGATATGTGCTCACTTTATTTGTGGGATGCTAACTCTAGGTCATAACTAATTAGAAATGATTTTTTTGGGCTGATTTGATATTTGGATTTATGAAAGTTTGTGGTGTGGCACTTGTAATGAATTTATTGTTTTCTTATCTTAAAAGGCCTAAAACCCTTGCATGTATTTCTTAGTCTAAAAACCTTGTGATGAACTATTCTTTGTTTCAAAGCTTATTTCCTTTAGAATTATTTTGATACTTTTATTTAAAAAAATCTTCTTTTGAATTCATAGCTAGAGTACTTGTTTTTTTTTATGACATAATGCTCACATGATTTTCATGAACTATAGGCTTCATGTTGAACCTTCATTATATATCTTGTGATAATGATTTTTTGTTCACAAAGTTCAATATCTTTTAGAAGATGTTTGATTATTTGATTTGGTACATTTGATGGACTTCATAAATCATCTAAGAAAAAGAACATTTCAAGAACAATTATCATATATGTCTTATGATGATTTTTGAGGATTTCAATGCATTTTACCAAGTTTTGGGAGTGTTTTAGACTTGTTTTTACATAACCACTGGGAGACCTTAGTCTCCATACTTGATTTTAAAATTTTTATGTAGCTTTGAGATCCTAAAAGACTCCAAATGAGTATACCAGTTTCTCTATAATAGATGGTTCAAAAAATTGGTCATATATGCAAGGGAAGCATCAGTGTAGGGGGTCTTGAATGATTCTCTCAAAGACGTGATATTATAATTACAAGCTTCTAGTTTGTTGCACATTTACCGAAACAAAGCAGGCAGGAACATATTCAACTGAATGTATCCTTTCTATACCTAAGGCCCTTCTTGCTATTATAAGTTGAGAAACACTCACTATGGTAAGTGCGCATGATCTCCTTTGGTAAGAAATGGTAAGGAATGAGTATATGTATATATATATATATGCTATTTTTAACATGATTATTAGTTTGTGAATTAAGTTTTTGGGCAAAAATGTTGTGTTTGATTCTTTTATTTTTTAAGCTTGGACATTTTTTAAAGTTTCATGGGATATATGTTACTAATAAAGATAGGTTACTAGATCCTAAATGCCCAACCTTTGGATTTCAACAATTGCTTTTTAAATTCTATTGAAAGGCTTAGTTGTGCTTTATAAATTAAGGGCAACTCTTAATAGAAATCATTTTAATTCTAAGATTTCTAGATGTGATAGATTTTTTTTTGCTAATAGTTGATTTTCATACGAATGATTGATCTTTTGATATAAGTAGATATCTTGCTTTGTCTTAAAAGTTGAATTTGCATGTTGTACCTGCCTTATGCTTTATCATTTTATTTCAAAAGAAGGAGAACATTGAATAAAACTTGAGTATTGGTCATGAATTTTTGACACTAAGCTATATGATCTTCAATGATACATTTTCATCTTTGGATTTTAGCTATAAGGATTGTACCTCATTATTTCTAACATTCTTATTTGAACTGATTAGGGACAACACTTATTTGGATTGAACTATCCTATTCTATCAATGCTTAGTGATGTGTACTTTTTAATTATTGTTTCTTCCTTGGCAATCATATTTACCTCTATCATACACATTTCTTCTAATAGTTTGCAACTCTATCTTCACTCCTTTTTGATGATGTCCAAAAAGGGGGAGAATTAGGTTGATTTGAAATACATGGTTTATATTGTATGAGGTGACTAGTATTAAGTAGAACCAAGAATATATGTATTGTTGCTTTCTAGAAACTACTAATCCATTTTCTTAAGTTTTGAACATCACCAAAAATGAGGAGATTATTGACCTTTTGCTATGTCTAAACCTTAAGGAAAATGGAAAATAAGAATGTTTGTGTGGTTTTTTTGTGTATAGAACAAGAACATGTAGACCATAAGAAGAGATTAAGGAAAATGAAGAATAAGGATGTTTTTGTGGTTGTGGACAAGAACATGGAGACCATAAGAACTTGCCAAAGAAGAATGAAGACTCAAGGGATGAGAGCTATAATGAGATGTCAAAGTGAAGTCTATAAGGACTTAAGAGGAAGCAAGGAAAAAGATGAATACTACAATAAAATGAAGACGTTTTCAAGATCAGGGATGAGCCAAATCAATGAAAGGAAGCCTTGAGAAGTAAAGCCCAAAAAGTAAGAAGACATCTATAGGAAGAAAAAGATGTCTTGGCTGAGACATAGATGAAGTAGAGAAGATGTTTGGAAAAAATAGTAGATGTCTACTATTTAGAGAAGACATCTACATGTAGATGTATACTAGTAGATGTTTCTGTTGTGAGAAAGACATCTACCTAGAATGTAGATTTGATTCAGAGAGATGTTCCAATCTCGAAGAAGACGTCTCCAGTGATTGTTAGATGGTTGTTGCATGAATTTTGAGGTTATTTTGGAAACATCAAGGCTATAAGAAGACTTAATTCTCTTAAGTTATGTGCAAGTATTTTATGCAAGTAAGTGTTAACATCAAGTAATCATTGAGCATATTATTCAATTGTATTTTTGTGCCCCATTGTACTATGTTTTTTACTATTACAAGAGATTTGATGTGTTGTACCTCAAAGTGCAAGGACCAGCAAATTAGTTGCATGCTCTCTTTGTAGTTTTTTTTCTCTTTTGTTTCCTTGTAGAGTTGATATTCTTCTTGTGAGAAGGCATCATCCTTGAGCTTGTTGGGATCCTATGAGATTGAGTGTTGGTGTAGTGCCACAACACTCCGAAGTGAAGCTCAAGTTGTAAAGGTTTTGAGATCTTGAAAACCATATTCTAGGCTTGTTGGAACCTTGTGGAGTTGAGTGGATTCATGGCATCGAATCACTCCAAAGTGGACCTTAGAGCTGTATAGGATGTTGTACCCTTTAGATCACATTTTGAGAGGAAAAAAGTCTAGAGGTGTGCAAGCGATCTATCCTCCAAGTGTGGACTACCCAAGTTGGGGAACCATGTTAAATTTGGTTGTGTTCTTTGTGGCTAAAAATTTTAATTTGAGAAACTGATTCATCCCCCCTTTCTAAGTTCAATGATCCTTAAGCAAAACAATGTGGTGGTAGCAAAAATAGCTAAAGAAACCAAGACAACCACCTAGGGGCCAAGAACTAACTAACCCAAGGCCCCTACTACTAACAACAATCAACCTTCAACATCTGGGACCTCTAAATCAACTAATTCTAGGCCTAGCTTTGAGCAAAAATATTGGTCAAAATATACTAGATTATCATTGAAGGTGTTAGAAATTTTAGACCAATTATTAAAGATTGAATAACCAAAAATGCCTGCAAGAGGCATGAGAGGCTATGTGAGATAGCCAAAGATCCTACCTGTGCAACCAAAGATGACCCTCTAGTACTTAAGTATTTTAAGCTTAACCACTTTTGTCACTATCATTGATTGCCAAGTCATGATACCAATTTCTACCTCATGTTGAAAGATGACTTGCAAAAGATGATAGACAAGGATGAACTAGTATTGAACACCTCCAACCCAATTAAGCCTCAGAATCAATCAATGAATGTCTACAAAGATTGATTGAATGTAAACAATAGCCCATACACCATAGTAGTGTTTGATGTGAGCAATGATCAAAGGCCTACAAGGGAATTGTTCATGATTTGGGTATCTCCTCGTAATGAAAGGGATGCTTGAACTTTTTCTAGTTTAAGGTTCCCCTTTGTTGTAAGGGTACAAGCACCAATGCTTCCTAAAGAGCCTTTTGTGATTAAAGTTCCCTAGCCCATTCTAATTGAGTCCACTCATGTAACCAAAAAACAACCTCTTGTGGTGTCTAATGCGATAGCTTCTTCTTCACAACCAAAAAAGGACAACAAGAAATCTCCAACCAAGCAATGGAAGAAGCCTATGCAAAAGGCCAAGAACAAGAATGATAAGCAAGCCAAGGTTTGGAAGGAAGTGGACCCACTAAAGCCCACTCCCATATCATCTATGCCCATGACCTCTACAAGCTAGACTGCTTCAATAAGTACATCATGGGAGGAACCTAGGCCCCAAGATAAAGTAAGAGAGGAGAAGCCATAACAACAAGCCCATGGCCAACGACAAAACCTTCTTAAGTGTGATAGAATAGGTCAAGTAGTCTCTGAAATAGAAGAACATAATCTTGAGCTTATATGACCTGGTCATGACTTCTGTTGCACATCATGAAGCACTAGTCAAAATGTTGATCTCCATCCCCATTAGCAAGGACATCTACACTAATGAAGAATCCATTCATGTGGTAATGGTGCCTTCTTCACCTAGGGAAGCAAGATCAAAATCAGTAGTGTTTCACGATAGTGAAATCAAGACAAATCCCCAAAATGGCAAAGTAACTAAGGCACCCCTCTTCATAACTGATGAGTGGCGAGGTACCCCTACACTCAACCATACAAATATGAGGGTTACACGTGCGATTCGGTCGAACTCCACAAACTAAGTACCTACACACCTTATGGAACACTTAAGGTTAATTGTTCATTGTCTTCCTAGACTTACTTGTATTTTTCATGGTTGTATGTTTAAGTAAGTCTGAGGTATGTGATTTTTATGTCTTTTCAGTTTTTATCTCCTATGCTAATGAGGTGAAGGGTGAAGATACTAATTAACTAACTTTAACTAATTAACTAAGCCTTAATTAAGCTAGTGTCAGTATCCATTCCCACTTACCGTTCACACCCTGAACCAATGCAACCTTGGTTACCAAACGCTAGTTGTTGCTGGGATCACCAAGCGTAACGCACATGCTCAAAGCGGTCGTACTAAATGCACTTAACTAGGAGAGAAGGATTGAGAGAGATTTAATGGACTAATAAAGCATTGAAATAAATAATAATAAATAACAATAAATAAAGTCCTATCTAGCTTAGTCCATGCACTGCAAGGTCTATCCAAGAAGTTCATCTTTATTTCCGTACACAAACTCGTGTTCAGGTACAATATTTGCTCGAATAAAGATCTATTCACTTTGGAGCTCCTACTGCGAGCACATGGAAATTATTCTATCTCTGGAGAGGTAAAATTTCTAGAGTTTCACTATGGTTTAGGCCTAAACTTAGAAACAAGGGAGAGCTACCTCTTATTTATAGATTTGGTGGTGCATCGTGATATCGTGTACACGATATTACGGGGGATGCGATATCGTGGTGGACGCGATGTCACGTACGCGATATCATGGCCCATGTGATATCGCATCCCATCAATAACCATACGGGTAGGACAATATGAAATCCATAGGGTGCATGTTGATGATGGAGTAGTAACAAATGTTATACCTTATACCATCATTAAGTGTTTGATCTTGATGGAGTAAATGCAACACACAATGACTTCAGCCCTTAAATCCTTCATTAGATTGCAGATTACTATCGAAGGCTCCATCTTCTTAGATTTTGTGGTAGGGAAGAAATTCCCCACAACAAAAAACTTCTTTTTGGTAGAGGACACACCAAGATTTAATCTTATCCTAGGAAGCCATTGGCTAGCTTAATTATGAGTTTTGTCTTCTCCTATCCACCAAGAGATTCACCTACCTTATGAGGGAGGTGAAATAATCATTCACAACAATAGTGCAATCCCCCTAGTAGTTAGCAATGTTAATGTAAAATAGGGGTTTGAAGTGAAGTTTCAAGAAGAAACTCCTACTATTGGCCACAAAATTGAAGAGCTTGAGGTGGCGAAATAGGCCAAGACAAGTAACGTTGAACTTGTTAATGCACCATGGGAAGAGCTCCCCTTTTACATCATTAGTGAAGGGAATGGGGGATACAAGTTTGTGTAACAAAGATTGTATACATTCCCTAATCTCTCAAAGATTAGGGAACATCTGCATAAGTAATGTACATCCTTAGTTGTCCTACTCATGCATCTATGACTATGTAACCATATGTATATATAGTCTTTTAGCTTAGTTTACATTTTACTTTTGCTTTATGTTAAAGTTAGATCGGCATATAAATTAGAGTTTACTTTGGTTTTACATTTTTATTTTTAAAGCCTTATTTTTCTTTTTATTTAAAAACAAAAACATTATAAAAATTTTGAAACTTGGAAAATCCATAAAAATTTTTATGTCTTCCTTTATCACATGGCCAACCATGGCGTTATCTTAGAAACAACATAATAGCCTAGAGTTTACTCTCATTTTTCATTCAAATTTAAAACCTTTCCCCTTTTGAAGCCTTTAAGCATAAAACCCTAAATATTATAAAACCAAAAATTTTGTAAAAATAGTAAAATATGAAATAGATCAAATTTCATCTTTTCCTATTAGGGCTTGCCATGGCATAAAACTGGCAAAAACATGATGGCCCACAATGGCCTTATACTGGCAAATACCGCTATGACTCGTTTTCGCTTAGTTTATAGCCTTATTGTTTAGTCATTTCAACCTTTTATTGCATCATAGCCAAGATAGCCAACATAGTGTTAAAACCATAATTATAACATAAAATTGTAAAAAAATAATAAAACCATAATGCTAAAACAATATAACTACAACTGAAAATTAAACTTAAAATTAAAAATGTCTACAACATAATAGCCATGGCCACATGGTATGGAAAAATGTTTAAACAATAAACCAAAAATAATAAAACTATCTAGAACTAAATAATGGGCTAATATTAGTCATAACAACACCAACATATCAATATCAATGGAACAATTGAAAATGCGTAGTGGGTGATGCTAGGAAGCATATGGAGGAGGAGGTGGAGGATCATTCTCATCCTCATCATTGGGGTTGCCAATGTCTCCTGAAACACCACAAAATTTCAGCTCTTAGCATCTCAACTGCAAATTTGGCTAAGTATCAAAATGGTGGCAGTTTGCCCAAATTTTTTTAAGTGTTAGAAAGATGACACTTTCTACAAATTTTTTTGAGTGCTAGGACTACACTCTCCACTGTAGTAGAGCATAGTTAGCTTCAACAGCCAATTTTCTACAATTTTGACTAAGTGTTAGAATGATGAAACAAGCTACAGAAAATTTTCCAAGTGTTATGCTATGCTTGGCATTGTAGCTGTTACACTTGACACTGTAGCTACTATGCTCTGGCATTGTAGTTGCTACGCTTTGGCACTATAGCTATTATGCTCGACATTGTAGCTACTATGCTCTACTATGGTTTAGAGCGTAGCGAGCATAGCCAACACACAAATGGCTAGTTTTTTAGAATTTTTCTAAGTGTTGTGCTATGCTCCCATTACCTCTACTACACTCTAGAGTGTAGCTAGCATAGAACACTAGTTTTGCAAAAAAATTTCTAACTGCTAAGTTACACATCCTACATGTAACACCGGGTGAGTGTAGCAAGCTACAAAAATTTTTCTAAGTGTTGTCCTATGCTTCCATTGCCCCTACTACGCTCTAGAGCATAACTAGCACCTTAGTGGCCAGTTTTGCTTAAGTGTCAAGCTAGAAGTTGTTAAGCTAGCTCAGCATGGAAGAGGCATTTGGTAGATTTTCTAACTCCTAAGGCTACCCCTCCTACTATGCTCCAGAGCATAGCTAGCATAAAAAGAACAAAGACTACAATTTTTACCAAATTATTCTAAGTCTCCATGCTATGGCCTGTTCTTGGGTAGCATCCTATGTCTTGCGCATAACATAGGGCAAGTGTAGCAGCCAGAGTTAGAAAATTTTTTGAACTTTTTTGGTCACCTCTGGACTTAAAATTTTTTTTTGAATGTTTCTCATAGTCCCACCTATTGCACTTCCATTTGGCACTTGATTTGCATTTTGGATTAACCGTAGCCCTATAAATACCCTTGCAACCCAATGTTTTAGGGGTTGGGGGGCTTCCATTTTTTTAGGTTGTTGGTAGTTGGCACTTTCATTTGGCATTTGGAATTTTGGCAACTTGGCACTTAGCTCTATGAACAAATGAGACCCAGAGCACACCACACTAGTAGAGAGGCATCCCTACACCACATGGTACACCATGGTTTTGTTGTAACATTGCACCGCATGGTATACCACAGCCCCATTGTAGCCCAATAGAACACCACACAGTACACTGCGGTGGCCAACCCGGTAAGCATGGTTCATCATAGATTCATCTTGTAGGCACTTGAGGTAGGCATCCCACTTAGCCTTGTATTGCCTCTTATGATCCCTTTAAGCTTGGCCCCACTCAAGGACCCAAGTGCAATAGTCCTTTCATTCGCTAGCGTTGCGGTTTATTAGATCAATTTGTAGCTTTTGCTCCATTACCTCTTGAGCAAGGGCAAACTTGCCATGAATGGCATTCTAGTAGCATGCCCAACTGATTTCTTTGGTGTGCAAGAAGTCCTTGTTGGTCACTTGAACCCCCACATACTTCTTGCAATCCTTAAGATCCTTTACCTCCTTCTTTAGTTGCTTGTTCTCCCTCCTTAACGTAACAACTTGTTCCCACAAGAACTCATTGGAATGTCTACATTCTCACAAAGATTTTCACATGAGAGTGCGCATGAAGTGGTACCCTCATATAACTTATGTGGGACATTCTTGACATTAAGAGGTAGAGTAGGTAGCACATAAATTTCTACGGCATAGTTTGGATCCCATCTTAACTTAGGCACTGTAAACAACAATAAAAAAAATAATAAACTTAGATGCCTAAAACTATAAACAACTTAAAAGTTGAAAAGATCAAAAATTATATAACCATGAAAAATCAAAATAAAAGTGAATAACATGTAAAAAACAAAGGAAAAATTGGTTAGAACTCTCACTAACTTCTAGAGCTATCTAGTGTAATTGGTTGATCATATCTTTAGCAATGCCCTGCACGAACTAAATCTTATCAGGGGTATCCACCCATGGTTACATGCAGAAGGTGGAAGTGAAAGCTTCAGCTTGAGGCTCCAAATCTACAAGTAAAATAAGCCATCAAAAACTAATGACCATGCCCAAAAATAATAAAAACATGTAAAATAAAAAAACTATAAGTACATAAAAGGCCCTTTAGAGTGATGGTAGGAGGTTCACCTAAGTATGAAACCTCAAACAAATCATCAAAATTATCCATGGAAGGATGAGATAGGCCTTCATCCTCAGGATGTTGCATTGCTTCCTCCTCTTTGTGCCTTTGTTCTGGATTACTTACTACCACTATTGCTATGGCCTCCTCTATTGCTACCACTATGGTGGCCTCTTTCTCCTGTTGCTTACATGCAACACCAATAACTGCAAAATGTAGAACAAGTTTGCCAAAACCATGACCTAAAAATTAACATCAAAATAAAAACAATAAAATAAATAAAACATACCTCTAACCCTATCTTGCACCTAGTTGAGCTTAACAGTTAGTCTCCTCTTTAAGGGCTCCTCTATAACTCATGTTGTCTTATCAACCAAATGCCTCTTAAGTTTTGCCCTAACTAAACCCTTAGCTTCGGCAAGCAACTTTTTAGCCTTTTCCACACTACCCTACTTAACATGGTGCTCCCTCACCATGCTATTGGGGGATGCATAATGTTTCCCATCAAAGTTTTTGGTGGTGATAGACAATGATTAACCCACACCTTCTAGTGGATCCTGGGTATGTGCAATCTGAACAAGGCCCCTTATCCAAGGCTTGGTGAGTTGGAATGGGTATTATGTCACTCATCACCCATCCTTATTCATGAAAAGGAACTTCACAAATCTCCATAGGTAAGCTACAAAGAATGCAAAGGGCACATGGCACTTCATTGTGAGGCTTTCTTAGAGCTTTAGGATTTTAGTCTATAGCCCAAAAACCAAATGAGTAGGCTAGTTGAATTGGAAGCCCTTCATTAGGACCTTCTTCATGGTCCAAGCCTGCTTAATGTCCATTATTTTTCCTTGTGAAAGCAACTTTGAAAATGCATGAGATCTAAAAAGAGGATACATCTTTGTAGCCTTTAAAACTTGGAACTAGCTTAGAGAGAACTCCTTATGGCCATGATGAATGTTTAACCACTCCTCAACTTCCTTCTAGTGATCCATCTCCTTCCTTGCTTTGGTGGTAACCATTGTACCCTCATTAGGAATACCAAAGAGGTTTCACTATGAATGTAGGTTACAAGCCTCTTGACTTCTTTGCTAAAGAAGTCAATGATGTTAATCATTTATTCAATAGGAATAATGGGGCTTGGGGCCATGAAGATGTCTCGTAAGCCTATGTGAATGATCCTTGCCTAAATGGCCTTGGGTGCATGATCCACTAACCAATACTAGGTAGGTTGACCTCATTGAACTTAGGATCAAGGTCTCCTCAGTTCATCTTGAAGTGATTACAATGACTTCAATGGATGGCATAACTTCTACAACATAACAAAAACAACGTGTTAGTCTTGACATAGGTACATCATGAAAAAAAATATAACAAATATAACAAATTAAACAACTGAAAAACTAAATAACTAGATGACTAGATATAACCAAAATTAAGAAACCATATAATCACTTTGCCTATATGATAAAGACATCCTGAGAGCTGTAGGAGATGAATTCACTTTTGTATCTTGGGATGGGTTTTCCCACCCACTATGGATGGTCCCATTGGCTAGGCATCTCTAGTAAGCCTTAGGATGATGTTTGATATAATTATCAAACTCATCCTTCAACTAGTTCATCATCTCAACCCTTATGATTGGGCTTTTGGTAAACACCCCCATTGTAGTTTGGGCCAAGGGTAAAAGATTATCACCTCTAATCAATCCCTGATCATTTACCCAACACTTGTAGGCAAGTGAAACAAAAAAAATTATTACAACTTAATAACCAAAAGTAAAATAATGAGTAAAACTACAAAAAAAAAATCATAATGACAATGCATACCCCTCTATATGGTAGATAGTGCTTGGGAGGTTTTGGAACAAAGTGTGCACACGATGTTCCACCAGAAAGGTGTTAGCCATATGGTACTACCTAAATTCAAGAATCTTCTAAATTTTTCATAATTTTTGAGTGCCCACAGTGGTGGTGTCATCATGTGCTTAGCCCTATGCAAAAACCTCAGGATCATCAACTAGGAACTTAATGATCATGATGGATGAGTGAGGCACAATGGTCTCAATGATGGCTATTATTGTTTCAGAAGCTAATTATGACCAAATCATCATACCAAAGTTTTGAAGCATGTAGATCAGGAACTCCCTTACTCTTGGCTTGATCCACAGTGAACAGTTCTCCCACTCCATGTTAGGGGATGGGATGTTAGAACTAGGCACATGGATGTAGCATAGGAGCCCCACTAGCTCCATAATGACAAGGATGAGCTTCAAGAAAGCCCTGTACCATCCAACATAACCATTATAAACTTGTAGAAACAAAGAAAAACTTGAAAATTCTAAAATATCAAAAAAATTATAATTACCAATTACATAACCATAACAACCTAAGGCCATAAATCAAATTCAATGGAATTGAAAAACAACAACACCAAAACAGATAGGCTATAGTAAATAGTATAGAAAAATTATCAAAAGAATTTTAATTTAATCCAAACCACCTCTAGATGCTTCCTAACATCTCAACCTATTTGTAGGACCATGGGACATTAATGGGAAAAATTTTTCAAATTCTCAATGTTGCCCATCTTCACAAGGGTAAATGTGTAATAACTTTAAAACCATGATTTTGTGTGACCTTATAGAAAAAATCATAAAAAGAACCGCTATACAAAATTTGATAATTCCACCACCATTGGAATTGTAAAACCATGAACTATAACCTCATAATAAGAAAACATGAAAGTTCTTAACTAATAGTTTAAGAAAAATTACAAAATTAACTTAACCATGACCCCATTTCGTAGTAGCTAATGGAAACACCCATCGAAAGCAAAGCATTCATTAAAATTTGATGATTCCACCACTATTGGCATCCTTGAATCATGAACTAAACATCCATAACATTAAAAATTTAAAATTCATTACCATTTACTATATAAAAAATACCAAATTTATACTAGAAAATAAGCAAAAACAGAAAATCCACTTGACACAACCTGACAGAAACATCCATCACAAGTTAGTTGTAAGATGAAATTGAGTGGTTCAAAAATCTAATATATCATAAAATAATAGAAAATGATCCTATAGCCTTGAAAAAGTTAAAAACATAACCATTTCCTCAAGAAAGAATTCATAATTGGTGTTGCTTTTTTAGGTGGAAAAGTAGAAAACCCATAGAATTCATGGGAAATAGCATTTATTCCACAATAAAGAAAAAACCCAAAGCCCAAGTAACATTGAAAATGAATAAAAATGACCTAAAACTATAATGAAATTTTTACTAAGTTCCAAATGGACGAATACATAAGCCTAGATCTAAAAAATGGAATACATAACATAGACGTAATAAACATAATACATGGAATAAATGGGGAAAAGTGTTAGGTTTTCCACCTAGAATAAAGTATAGTAGATCCCTCTTTAACCCTTTGATGGAAAAGGTGTGACAGGCCATGGATAGCTACATTTGCCTCCTCTAACGTAGGGTTCTTTGTGGATGCCTTCCTCCTTCGCATACTGAAGAAGATTAGCATAGAGAATGGTGGGAAACCTTTGAATTTCAGTAGTCCTAGGGTGATTACGATGACACTAGAAGTAAGAATGCTTATGACTACATTGGGGTTGGTAGTATTGATAGGCAAAGAGCTCTCCACTTAGGCATAGCAGCTAGAAAGGATGGAAGTAGTAATGATTTTTGGTAGAATGAACCATGAAAACCAAACTTAAGCCTAGGTGCCCAACTTGGAATCCTGGTTTCCATATGAAACTCCCACTTCACTTAGTAATTGAAATTATATAGTAAGAATATGCTTAGTGTGAAGAAGTAATTCTATTCCAAACTTTTCAACTTCATGTGGGCCCTACTAGGCATTGGAAAAATAAGCCTTTTCCATGACTACACTAGAGTTTCAGGATTCCAGGACTAACTAGCCTAGGGAAGCCTTGGAATATTTGACATATTTCATCAACTTTTAAAACCCAATCCCAAGAACTCCATCCTTGCTAAAAAATCACATGATTGAGCCAAACTAGCAAGTTAGACCTAGGAACAAACTGAGTGGCCAAAAAAAACCCTAAAATTCATCCAAAAATTGTTCTCCCATGTGACTACACTAGCCTAGCATAGTCCAATGGGATATGAGACATTTTCCCACTTCCTAGTAATCCATCCACTCTAATCATTAACCCATGGAATCATATACCCAAACTAATAGCTGGGAGTTAGGATTGTCAGTCACTGGGCATCCAAATGTTATCAAATCTTGTTGTAGACTGGATGCTTGGTATGACTATGCTAGACAACAACATGACTACACTGGTCCAACATAGTCTAGGATGGAATAGACCATTCCTAGCCAATCTCCCCAAACCATGGCTAGAGCTCCAAGCAACCTCAAAACTCAATCAAATTCACAAAATGGTGTTAGAAATTGGTTACAACCCATGACTATGCTAGAGGAAGGTTGTGTCTACATTGGCCCAGTGTAGCCACAATTTTTAGAAATGGGATTAACCATAGAAACCATGCCAAACCTTCAAAACTTAATCTTAGAGCCTCCACACCTCCCTAAGACCTTTGATGACCTTAGAATGTAGATCAATCACCTAAAAACCATGTAAAAACCCATGAAAACCCATTTCTTGAGTGTGACTATGCTAAGAATGAGGTGACTATGCTGGGCCACCATAGTCACTAGTGGTGCCTAGTGTAGTCCACTCAAAACCTTCAAAAAAATCACTTCCAAGTCCAAATCCACCCCTAGATAGCTTGGGACCATGCCAAACTACAAATAGGAGCAAAATTTCTTACTTCCCACTCCAAAACTCATTTCCCAATAGTGAGTATGCCTGGCTAACATGGCCATTACTAGAGCCTAGCATAGTGCATTTAGAAAGCTTGAAACAAGTCATTTCCTAGCCAAACGCACCTTCTAAGAACCCTACAATCTAGTAGAGCTAATACCCAAGAGAACACTTGCCACTTTTTCCCCTTGTGAATGTTTTCCAATTGCAACTATGCTGGGGAGGGTGTGACTACACTAGGCTAGCATAGCACTAGTGGTGCCTAGTGTAGTCCATCCAAAATTGATCAAAAATTACAAGAAAGAATCTAAATCCAATTTCGGTGAATCCTAGAACCTCATCAAAGTCTATCTGGTCATAGAAATTATCATTTCCCACCATTTTTGGCATTTTTGAATCCCAACTATGTTGGGGATTGGGTGACTATGTAGGGCAAGCATAGTCACTACCAGAGCCCAGGATAGTCCACCTAAAACTAATTAAAAGCTGCCACAAATAGCTCAAAATTCATTTTTGGAAGTCTTGGGGACCTTGTCAAAGCTAATTTTAGTAATAAATCCTAGTATTTTTCACTTTTTCAAACCTAACTACACTAGGGATGGTGTGACTACGCTGGGCCAATGTAATCACCAGTGTTTCCTAGAATAATCCACATTTTGGAGCCCAAAACAAGTTAAATCCAAGCACTAGAACACCATTTCCAACTGTAAGATCTTACTAGAGCATATTGGGTCCATTGTACCTTGGGAGTAAGCTAAAATTTACTATTTTCATGCCAAATCTCATGGCTACATTGGAAACTATAATGAGTACACTAGGCCAACATAGTCACTATTGTAGCCAGCATAGTCAACTTGCAAAAGCCAAAAATAGCTCAAAAACAACCAAAATAAAATCCTAGAGAGACTAGAATCCTATTGAAGCACCCTAAGATATAGAAACCTTGGAAAATGATCCAAAATCCATCATTTTTCATACCAAACTTCTCAACTACTCTGGGAACTACATGCTAGTGTATCAAGACCCAAGAAATTGTCAAAACTAATAATTTTAACACTAAAACCCTAGCCAGCAATACTAGTAACCTTGGGGACCCATTAGCATGGTCAATTGAATCCTAAAACTCATCAAAACTCATTTTCCATGCATGAATACACTAGGAAGGCCTGTGACTACATTGGCATAGTCACAGTAGGAACCCACTTTATGGTAATAATAACCAATAGTGTACCACTCAGAATGGCCCAAAACTGACTTAGGCAGCTCATAACCCTGTCCCACCTCATCCAGCTATAATTTCATCATGTTTCAACCCCATAAACATCCAAATCCCCATGACTACGCTGACACTATGCATGACTACGTTGGCCGAGTGTATTCAAGTGGGAAATGCAATAAAATCCACTTCTGTTACCCAAATTTGACCTTCAAATAGCCAATCTCGTTGTCCAATGATCTTGTGTTGACCTAGGAATCTGGTAGAGCTTTAAGATCAGCTTTAAAGCCCCAGTAATGCAATTATTTGATGTGACTATGTTGGGGCCTACAATAACTATGCTAGTCCAATGTAATCACTAATGGAAACATGTTTTTAAGCTTCTAGAGAGTGAAAAAAATAATGAAACTTGCCAATCCTGAATCCCCATCCCTTGTGCTAGTTGTCTAGACCATCAGGGATCCAAAAGTGACCATATTAACCTTGAGAAAGTGCCCACCATTGTTGACTACACTAGGGAATGCATGACTATGCTGGGCCAACGTAATCACCAATACAGCCCAGCATATTCATAAGAAAAAGTGCTAATTTTACCTCAAAACAACCCTAGAATGACCTCCTCATGTGTCCAAACTTAATTGGCAACCTTGCAACCTCATACCATGGCTTGCTAAGGCCTAAAACTAGTAAAATATAACCTTGTTTGATGAGTAATAAACAAGTTTTATCACATCTATCCTATTCTGATTGATTTAACCTTGTCTCATGTTGTTTTGATTTATTTTGGCCTTGTCATGTATTTTTGGCATTCATTACCATTTTTTGTCCTCATCTAGCCTCTACATCATTTTAGCATTCATTGCATTTACCTTTTTTTTTCTCTATTATAGCCTTTGTTGACCTTCATTAGCCTTTGATTGGTGTTAAGTACCATCATATGACACCATGTAACCATGGTCTGCCAAGGCCTTAAACTAGCAAAACATAACTTTAGTTGACCATGTTTGACCTTATTTCTTACATTTTTATGGTGTTTTAACTTGTTTTTACCTTTATTTGTCTTTATTTAACCTTTGTTCCATCTTACTTATCTTCACCTACATCCCATAGCCTTGGTTGACCTTGTTTGCATTTTGTTTGACATTGGGATAGCATGCATTTGTATATTTACTAAGATAGTTTATATCATTTTAACATTATTTACTCATTTTTATCAAGGTTCTACTTAATGTGCTTATGGTTGATATGCAAGATTGGAGTATGCACACTTGGAAGCAAATCATCTTGCCTTTGAGCCTAAGTAGGCCCCATGGTGATGTTGGATGATGTATTGGTCCTTATTGTTTAGATCTTGAGCTTGAGAGTCTTACCGATTACATAGGCTCTATAGAGAAATCTCTAGAATGGCCTAAAAGCCTAGTCAAAACCCTTGACCTTGAGGCTGGTGACATTACTAAAGACTCTCTAGTTGAGGTTCTTATCATGACAAATCGTGGTAAGGAGAAAACCCTGAAACCAAGTTTCTCACTAAAACCTCAACAAGCTCAAGACATCACTAAGGTCCTACAAGACAACATTAATTTATTTGCCTTGTCATATGAAGATATGCTAGGTCTAGACACATGTTTGGTCCAACATAACATCATATTTGATCCTAGCATTAGACCAATTAAGCAAAAGGTTTGTAAGATCAGAATTGATTTGGCCTTGGAAGTTTATGATGAAATCACAAAACTATACCAAGTTAGTTTCATTAGAGCTACTAATTACATGGAGTGTGTATTCAACATAGTGGTAGTCCCTAAGAAAAATGGAAGTATTTGCATTTGCATCAATTTTTGAGACCTAAATAAAGTGATCATTAAGGATGATTTTCCTTTGCCTAGTATTGACCACCTTATCAATACTAGGACTAGGAATGCCTTATTATCCTAAATGGATGAGTTCTTTGGACACAACCAGATTAGGATTAACTTAGAACATCAACTTAGCATGATCTTCATTACTCCTTGGGGTACCTTTTGCTACACCATGATGCCATTTGGCCTAAAGAATGTAAGACCAACCTACTAGAGAGCCATGATGTGCATCTTTAGTTATTGCATGTTAGGTTTGCTTAATAGCTATGTAGATGATATAGCTATTAAATCCAAAGTGGCCAACAACCATGCACATGACCTTGATCTTGTACTTAATGATGTCTTAGGCATGAGCTTAGGCTCAACCGTAAAAAGTGTGTCTTTGGTGTTAAAATTGGTAAAATGCTTGGCTTTGTAGTATCTGAAGTAGGGATATACATTGATCCTGACAAGGTTAAATTCATATCTAAATTGGTAGTTTCTATGAACCTTAAGAAGCTTCTAGGACTGCAAGGTAGATTGTAATTTATCTATAGGTTTATCGCTAGGCTCACGAATAAGTTACAATCCATGCAACACTTACTTAAGAAAGGAGTTCACTATGAGTGGATGGCTCAATGCCAAGAAGCCTTTGAAAACCTTAAGCAAGATTTGGCATAATTGTCGATGTTCTATCCACCACAAAAGAATAAGTCCTTTTACATCTACCTTGCTATCTTTGACACTTCCATTACCTCTCTACTCTATTAGAAATAAGGCGATGAAGAAAAGTTCCCTATATACTACTTAAGCCATGCATTAGTCACCCATGAGACCTAATACACTAAAGTAGAGAAGTACTGTCTAGCCCTATTCTTCTCATTGAAGAAGTGGAGATACTTCCTTTTTAGGAGCCACATCAAGGGCATTTGCAAAGTTAACATACTTAGAACCATAATGACCAATATCTATGAGAGTAGCTGAATAGCTCATTTGAAAGCAATAACAATAGATTTTGATATTCATTACATTTCTTAAGATTCAATGAAGGATCAAGCTATAAATGTACCACTTACTATTTCACCAGTAGAAGACCATGTAACCATTGACCCTAAATTTTCTGATGAACACGATGTTTAGCCAAGTGCTTGAGGGCTATGAGGTGGTCATGCACTTTGACGAAGCTTCAAATGCCTATGGGGCTAGTGCTACTACCATCATAACATTTTCATTTAGTGAAATCCAATCCTTTGCCTTTTGTTTTGAATTCCCATGCACAAACAACATAGCAAAGTATGAGGGCTTGATCAGGGGAATGATGGTAGCTTGTGACCTAAAAATCAAACACCTAATGATCAAAGGTGACTCACAACTTGTGGTTAACCAAGTAACCAAGGTTTACACATGTAAAGCCAAACATCTACAACCTTACTGTGAGCTAGGAAAGAAATTGCTACAATACTTTATAGACATTGATATCCAACATGTACCCCAAAATGAGAACACTATAGCTGATGCCATTGTAAAGCTAGCCCTTAGTGTGACACTAGATGTGTTTAGCAAGTTGCCCATCTTAACTATGGATTGTGTCATTTCCATCATGTAGAGTAATAAGAATGCCTTTGTGGCCATAGTTCATATTGCTCCTTCAAAGGAGTGGTATGACTATATCAAGTTTTACATCCCTTAGATAAAATAATGGGCTACAAGCATTGGTTATGAAGTTGGAAAGACATATTACCCATGCCTGCAAGTACCCCTCTAACTAAGGTCCTTCCTATCTTCCTGCTTCTCTTTTCTTCTTTTCTTGGAGTGGTGTTTGATCTTTAGGGATTATCATGGACTCTTGATTGTTGAAGGATCAGGATATGGCAATGTGAAGTTAGAACACGGCTGGAATTTGTCCCAAGGATGGGATAGTATTAGATCATTTTAATCATAAACTCCATAAGGATGTCATGTGATCAGGATAAAATTCTCTTACCATT
Organism: Gnetum montanum; assembly: GCA_015680685.1. Taxonomy (NCBI): domain Eukaryota; kingdom Viridiplantae; phylum Streptophyta; class Gnetopsida; order Gnetales; family Gnetaceae; genus Gnetum; species Gnetum montanum. The sequence continues at coordinate 403,251 of MNCI01010956.1, forward strand.
CTCTCTCTACGATCATTCTTATCTCATCATCGATCATCTTACTACCTCCTATCATTATCAATTAATGTATCTATTATGGTAGTAACATAATTCTTTGATGATCTCTCATGTGGATTTGAGTTTTAACTTATAATGACCATTAATGATCCTTGGTGCTTATGGACTTCTTGGGATGAGAGCATGTAAGGGCATTATTGGCATGAGACTACTTTGAGAAGGACCCACTTGCATTTCCTTTGGTCTCTCTAAGGTAAACTTCTTATCCCTCAGTCATTTTCATGATCAATCTCATCACTTTGCTTTGTAAACGTCCAATTTTGCTTTCTTATGAGATTGTTAACTCATTTAACTCCAATATGTTCTCCTCTTTCAATGAAATTTTAACCCTCTTCTATTTTTTACCATCTTTCTATGTTTTTTTGGCTTCAATTAAGCTCTTGTTTCATTCAAAAAAATGTCCAAAATTTCTCATTTTCCTTATGCAAAAGTTGGGTATGAATAGTTGCATCGACACTTCCTTGTCAATGTAGTGGAATGAGTCAACACAACCTTGTTGACACATTGTAAAAAATATATATATACATGTGATACTTAGTAATTTTTGTATCATTTTTCACAAATGCAAGAGGACTTTTTCAATTTTTAGAACCTAAGAACCTTCCAAGTGCCATAACTCTCCAACCACTAACCCGATTGATGAGTGGCAAGGTACCCCTACACTCAATCATATGAAACAAATGTCGCACATGCGATCCGGTCGAACTCCCCAGATGGACTAGTTGTGGCACCTAGATAGTTATTCTTAGGTCGTAGTTCGCTTTCTTCCCACTTGGACTAGTATTATATTTGTCATGTATGGTTTAGTCCAGATGAGGTGTATGATGTGTTCCTAATCTATGCTACTCCTGAAGGCAGTGGAAAATAATATTAACTAATCTAAGCTTGGAGGAAAAGGGTAAGAAAATCTAATCTAGCCTAAGTGCAACAAGCAACCGATTCCTTGATCAACCGTACACATCTTGGACTTCGTGCACGACTACCACTGGGACTACCAAGCGTAGAACCTAGGTATGTCACTAGGATTACCAAGCATAGATCCCAAATATGCCACTGGGTTACCAAGTGTAGATCCTAGCTACACTACTAGGCTACCAAGCAGTCACACTTAAATTCTCGTAATTAAGTCGTACTTGTTCCGTGTTCTAGGAGTTTAAGGGTGAGAGAGAGAAAATAGTAAATAACATTAAATAAATAATAAATAAATAAATAACAAAGTGAATGCTGTAATTATGAAGTAATCTCGATCTTTATTGCTAGTCATGTGCATGTCCAAGTATGGCACACTCGAATAAAGACACCGTACAATTACATTCACCACACTGCAGGTAGACATGGGAAAAAATCTAACTCTGGAGGGATCAAACTACTAGAGCTTCACTACTCTAAAACTGGGATCCTTAAACAAGGGAATGCTGCCTCTTAGTTATAGACATTGTGGCAGACTGCGATATTGCGTATGCGATATCATAGGGAAGACGCGATATCGCGGCCTATGTGAAACGCGTCTCATCATACCCCCACGATTGAATAAAAACTTGTCCTTGAGTTACAAGGAGAACAAGATTCATAGATTACACAATGGATAGGTATGGGATTATTAACTGGAAAAATAAATGGACTAATGCTGCAGTGTGGAAAGACAAAACACATAGAAAAAATACTATAACTACAAAAATGTGCAACTCATGTAGTTCCTGGTGGCAGTGGCTCCTCCATGGGTGGTTTCCCTTTGTCACTTGCTCCAAGCTTGGAAGTTTGACGACGTTGAAGAATGGCCTGGAGCTTCTCCTCTTTAGTCCAAGGATCTTGTGACATCCATGCTAATGTTCTGATGTTTGACAGAGTTGGTACCTCCCACGGACAGGGTAGTTGCGGGAACATCTGATTAGCTTTGATGTACCATGTCGCGAACACCTGTCGTTCCTCTTCATAGGCTTTGGCTTTGTCTTTGTATTCGTGAAGCTCTATTAGCAGTTAAGCCAAGTCAGTCGTAACATCTTTTTATCCTTGGTAGCTTTCTTTTACCACCATAAGTTTAGAATTTGCGACATCAAGTTTCTCAGCCAGCTTCTTGCACTCTGCAAACTCTGCTTCATATTTGATATAGGTGGAAGCTACCTCTGCTCGAGCTCTAACCTTGGGCATCCTGCTGTTAACATGGCAAGGTTGGCATACTTGAGATTTGCTAACTCCATGTACTCTGTTAAGTCTTGGATCTGCAGGTCCCGGTTCTTAACTTCCGCTTGGTGGACGAAGGCGTAAGTGTCTAATATGGCCCTCCAATCAGTGTGATGAGCACTGATGTTGTTGATTTGAGCCTTGGCCATATGGATCTCCTTCTTTAGGATTTGTTTGTACATCCCCACCTGATCACGGAAATGCTCCTTCAGCTTCTCGTGTTGTTTAGCCTCATTCTGCCACGTGTTTATTTCGATGGCTGATTTCTGGCGAATAGCGCGTACTTCCTCCATTGAGAGGGTTTGATTTTCTCTAGATAAATGGCTTACATCTCAGTTAACCTGAATGAACTGTTCTTGTAACTGATGAAAGTGTTCATCAAGAACATTCTTTTGTTTCTCCATAGAAGTCAACCAAAGGTTATCAGCAACCAACTGCTTGTTTTCTTCTTCTAAGGCCCTGAGTGCCTTAAGATGCGCATGAGTTTATGCTTGAGCTATGGAGGCATCCCAAGTGGCCATCTCCTTCTCTTCTACCACCTTCTTATTTTTTGTAATTAACTTTATTAGTTTCTCAGTTCTGAAATTGTCTAGCTGATCTGCGGGAACAAATTGCAAAGGATCCCGCTGTGCTGCTTGTGAGGCTATGAGCTACTCTTGTAATTTCTGCACTTCAGCTTCAGCATGCTCAGCCCTGACTTCGGATATGACTAGCTTCCCCTTTGTGGAAATGAGGTTTGATTGAATTGCTGTTACATCCTGGGGGATGTCAAACAGAGATGTCAAAACTTGTCCTGTTTGAAGCAATCTATTCAGTGCATCCTCATGTTTCGCAGGAGTCATTGAGGTTCTGGCAAGAGTTTGAGCATCCCATGCTCTTGAAAGATCTACTGGTGGCATAAAAGGTACATTGAAATATTCTTTTATGTGGTCAGCGACCACTTCAGCAGCTTCTGTGGCATCTTGGTGTTGCGTGAACACCATAGTGGCCCCTTCACCAGTCTCTAATTGCACTTGAAAAGATGCCGCATTTCCAGAGATCTGTTGTGACCATCTACTTTCCCCTCCTCCTGTTTGAATGGATAACTCACCCCTTGTGCGATCTAACAAAATAGTAGGCTGGTCGACATCATTGATGACGTGGAAGAGATTTGCATCATCATGACTTCCCCAACTAACCATCTCGGTGATGGCCCTAAGATGGCTCATCGATGGTCTGTAGTCTTGTGGCGGTGGTGGCTGATCCTAGCCTATGCTGGGTCCTGCTTCTTGTTGTTGGCTAGGACTTGTGGCTGGAGGTTGATTGGGTCCTGCTTCTTGTTGTTGTCTAGGACCTGTAGCTGGAGGTTGACTGGGTCCTGCAAGTTGAGTTGCAGGTGATCCAGTCATCTGTTCTTCTTCTTCATCTGGTCCCAGCTCCTCGCCAGTGCTCTTTCTTGGAGCTGGCACCTTTAATAACTCAGCATAAGAAGCATTTTGGGCCTTTCGAAGGACGTCATTTGTGTATCCCCGAATACCAGCCCGTCGGCATAGTTTTCTGATAAGGTAGGGAAAAGGCAGTGCCATCTTCCCTGACTTCCATTCTTTGAATCGCCTTAGGATCTCCATCAAATATAGATGGGGAAGATTAGCGTTAACCTTTGCCATCAACACTGCACATCCTCTCGCTACATACGTTGATATTCTTTTCAAACCTTTAGTGGGGAAGAGGTGATAGGTTCCAATTTTAAAATAAACCTACTCTTCCGTCATCAGTTCACTAAAAGCTTTATCTCTACCATAAGCCTTCTCTAACCAATCCTTTCGCACATCAGGGTCTGATCAGGTAGATAACTGAGCAACATGGGGGCTTAAATTCAGAAGGTTTAACACTTCTGAATTTGCCTGTGTAGAAAAATCTACTGTCACACCACAAATGTTAACCATGGTGCCTTGCTCCTTATTGTGCCAGAACATGTATGTTTCACCTAAGTACCAAGCACCGCACTTAGAGAGGACAGGCCATAAGGGAGACCCTTTAAGGTGATACCTAATAGCCTCAGGAGTGAACTCTACAAAAGATTCAAAGTTTAGCTCCACAATCATAGCAGCGAATGTGGACTTCTCATGGATAGCCTGAACACACTCTGGGGGCAACGTGAGTTGTTGTCCCGGTTCAGGCGCAGTAGCAGCTCCTCTTTCTACCTACCCGGACTATCCTGTAAGAGGTTCTTCTTGATGGATGCTAAATGATTGCACCTCCTATTCTACATGTTGTCTGGCAGGGACCCTTCTTCTACCTCTCCAAGGTTGTTTCACTTCACCTTGAGCAGGACCCTCTCGTTGAGCACGTTTCGGGGCCATCTGTAATCACATGGGCCAAACATTAGTAAGGTTACTTCCAAAGTTACGTTATACCTTACTACATGCCTTTAACTAAATTTCTTATGTTACCGTGTGATTGTGCCCAAAAACTATAATAATGGATCCTATAACTTAGGTGGATTTCATTTTAATCTCCCGGTATACTTAAGGTCATATGATTTTTGGCACAATGTTTCTAAGTGTTAATATTAATTACCCTAATTGATGTCCTTTGGGCAATAACAAATTTCAAAAAATTTAGGCACTCTTCGGTAAGTGTCCCTTCCCCATGACTGAATTGAACACTCCGGGTTCAAGCAAGTTCAAACGGAATTAAAATCGGAGCACCAGAGCGTGAGATATGAGTGAAAAAATGAGGATCACGCAATCGTAAGTCGTAGAGAAAAATTTCAAAAATTCC
>MNCI01010956.1:411332-493637 GCA_015680685.1 Gnetum montanum
CTAAGCTAGGAGGAAAAGGGTAAGAAAATCTAATCTAGCCTAAGTGTGACAAGCAATTGATTCCTTGATCAACCGTACACATCTTGGACTTCGTGCACAACTACCACTGGGACTACCAAGCGTTGATCCTAGGTACGCCACTGGGATTACCAAGCACAGATCCCAAATACGCCACTGGGTTACCAAGCGTAGATGCTAGCTACACGATTGGGCTACCAAGTAGTCACACTTAAATGCTCGTAATCAAGTCGTACTCGTTCTGCGTTCTAGGATTTTAAGGGTGAGAGAGAGAAAATAGTAAATAACATTAAATAAATAACAAATAAATAAATAACAAAGTGAATGCTACAATGATGAAGTAATCTCGATCTTTATTGCTGGTCATGTGCGTGTCCAAGTACGACAGACTCGAATAAAGACACCATACAATTACATTCACCACACTGCAGGTAGACACAGGAAAAAATCTAACTCTGGAGGGATCAAACTGCCAGAGCTTCGCTACTCTAAAACTAGGATCCTTAAACAAGGGAATGCTGGCTCTTATTTATAGACATTGCGGCGGACTGCGATATTGCGTACGTGATATCGTAGGGAAGACGCGATATCGCGGCCTATGCGAAACGCGTCTCATCACCGATTCACCTCATTTTTTGATCCTTAAGCTACCAAAGATAAGCTTTACATCATGGGGGACATAGACCTTTGGCCTTTTTTAAGAAAATTTTTCAAAATTTTCCTAGCTCTTAAAGGTTTACCCATTAAAAAAATATTAAATCACTCATCCCAAGTGGGTTAAACCTAATAAAAAAACTCTGGTAGCTAATCAATAAAATAATATTAAAATAATATAGCTTGCCAAGATCACAAACAAGCTTAAGTATAACCCAATATAATAAGAAAGGTATGAAAATAACTAAGGGTTATGAGCATAGATGGCACTAAAAAGAGGACCACAAGTGGAAGGGCCTTCCTAGCCTAGGGAAAAGTGACCAAGAGGAAGAAGGGGCCAACAGTAACAACCATAGTAGAGCTAGAAGCAAGCAACTAAGGTAATCCATGCAATGGGATATTTTTGGGAGGAGCCCAAAGTGAAATCTCTCCAACAAATTGCCAAGATAGAAACAAGCCAATCTAGGCATGATGAAGTCCCTAGGCCAAGGTCTAATGTTAAAGTTACCCTTATAGAGGCTTGCCTAGAAAAGATCAAAACCACATAGATTCAAAGTTCCATCCTCCAAGAATTGAACATTGGATCCTTCTTAGAATTGACACTGAAGGAAGTCCACACACAATTATAGGTGTCTCCCATGTGGCTCATTCTATAACAACCCATATTTTTAGACATCCTTGGTATGTATGATTTTTTTTTAAAATGTTGTGCTTGTACCTATAAGTTTATATGTTTGCTTGGTTTGATATATTTTATGCATTGCATTGATGATGTTAAGGATAATTCTTGGAATTTTTCAAATTCTTGGTTAATATTATGTACTATTTAAGATTTAATCATATATTATTATCATCTAGCAAATGTGCACTAATCCTAGTATTGAGTATGATAGGATCTCATGGGATATGGTTGGGAGCATGGCATGACTATAATTAATGGTTTATTTAATTAATAATAATAATTTAGTCCAAGTGTGCATGGTATAACAAATAGATAGGTGATTGATGATTCACTATGTTCACTTGTGTGTTTTAAATATTAATTACATTTAGTTTTATTTTATTTTCTTTTTAAAGAGGTTTTGGACTACATTTTAGAACTGTAAGATTTTATGGTATTTTCTCCTTGATGATTTTGGTATGGAAGGGAGTTATGTAAGTGGAAGAGAAAGTTACGATAAAGATGGAAAATAATTGTGGTAATTTTCTTTTCATTTTGCAAAATTTTGGACAATTGGTGTTTTTCTTCCATTCCATGGTTTCCAGTCAATCTCTATTAAAATTCTCATGGTTTGATTTTTCCACACTTTGATGATTTGGAGAGGTGCTAGAAGATTGAAGCTAAGAAGTTTTGTGGAATTTCAAATTTGGTTGTGTGGATTGCTTGAATCTTTTGCCTTTCATTTTTTCATTTGCAGTTTTCTTCATGTAGATCAAGAGGTGAGTTATCTTGGCTTCATCCCCATTTATAGTTATAGGTTTTATGCACATCCCTGGGATGGGTTTTCTTTATTTTTTCAGTATGAATCTAAAACTATTGGTGAATTGATGGGTTTTGTTTTGAATGGATAGAATGTTTTTTGGATGAATTTTGCATGCCTAATTCTTAATTAATTGTATTGTTGTTCTCTTGATTTTGGAACCAAGGTTTCTAGAGATTTTCATTAACAGAATAAATAGTGCATAGAAAATGCCTATATTTTTTACATATTTTATTTAATATTATTGCTATATGTTTGTAGAATCCTTTTGAAAATTATACAGTTTTAAAACAAAGAATTTGAGTTATATGTCATTAGATAGTACCCTAAAACTTTACTTGCTAATATTTTACTCTTTTATCTTTTCAACTATTCTAGAATCACTAAAAAATAGGTTTTCATCATAGAGTTATGATGTTTCTTTCTATGCTGTCCACAATTTTACTATTTTTGATGCCTGATAAAAACCCCATATCTCCTACATTTCATTAGAAATCCTCTAAAAATTTACGTACCAATATGTACTCTTTTATTTTTCAAACCATTCTAGAATCACTAAAAAATAGCTTTCCATTATAGAGTTATGATTTTTCTTTTTTATGTTGTCCCCCATATCTCCTAGATCTTACTAGATAATCCTCACACTTTACTTGCAAATAGGTTGCTTCTCCATATTTTAGACCATTTTGGAATCATTGAAAAATAATTTTCCATCGTGGAGTTATGATTTTTTTGTCAGCTACTTGACTATTTTTATTTTAGCTTGATTTCCTAATCATAGATTCATGGTTCTATAAATTTTTATTTTTGATAAATGCCTCCATAAATTCATAACATAGGATAGGTATAGGTATTTATTTATTTATTTATTTGCAAGGATCTAGAATCATTATAAAATTTACAAGGATGGTACAGATAATAATTTTATCTATTGTCATATGTTTAGGCAATGTTCCAACTCTAGACTTGATTTTGGATTAAATAAAGTCTTGATTCACCTTCCTTGTTAAAGTGATTAATTCCTATTTTGAATCTTGATCTACATATGATTATTACCTATTAGATCTTTTCATTGTTGTAGCTTTATCAATTCATTTGGAAGTTATGGATAAGGATTCCTTTGCTTGGATTAGTCAGCACCTTGCATTATTGTTAAGGATTTGCAAGATCTCTTTAGATGATGTTTTGGATCTTTTTTTGATAATGAAATTTGATGAGATTGTTTTGGATTTAATGAGGTTATTCTATGCATTCGATTGGTATCCTTGTAAGGATCCATTAGTTTGTTGAATCTCTTTGATGAGAAGGAATTTTTTGTTTTGGTTGTTACCTCCACCATTAGTTTGGTTTAGGGTTTTATGTTTGTTGCTTATTTGAATGATGGAGTTAGCACTAGGTGAATGTTACTCTTCTTTAGTAGGGAAAGATTTTATGCCTTGTACATATCTTATGAAATGAGATTTACTCCTGACCTAGAATCTAAGAGAGTTTTTCATGGTTTATGTCCTACTATTATCCATGCAAGACTCTCTTAGATTAATGGTGTTCAACTTTAACTATCCTAAATGCCAATATAGTGAAGATTAAGATGAACTTCTAAGTTTAAGTATAATAGAAATGTAAATATATGCTATCTTATGACAATAAGTATTTGCTCTTGGCTTACTATACACATCAAGAACTCATGTAACCATTACTAGGATTACCAAGTGAATCCACTACTAAGCAAATCAAGTGAACTCACTAGTAGGTTACCAAACGATTACACTACATGCTCCAAACTAGTTGTTCCTATATTGCCTTACTCAAAGACATAGGAAAAAGTAAAGTACTTGGAAATTGTAAATGACTTAAGTAAATATGTTGAAAGGTAGAATTGAACTAAGTAAAAATAAGCTAAGTAGAATGCTGCAATGATAGAAAACTACCAACTCTTGCCCCAGATTTGTCTACTCCACATCCAAACTGACTCAATTTTTATCATGAGTTTCACAACAAAATAGATCTTTATCATTCCACAAGTAACATATGCAAGCATAACATAGAGAGAAATTTGGAACAAAACTTCAATGCTCATATTATTCACATTGAATTTTAGGAACTCAGAGATACAAGTAAAGAAGGGACTAAGGAATGCTTGGATGCAAAATGCTCAGATGCCTTAAAACCAATTGCAACCGATGCCTCTTAGCCTTGTGGATACTTACATTTATAGAAGAGGGAACTTCCTCTTGAGCCTTCTATAATGGCTCATGAGTCAGATTCCTCTAACTAGTGCATGGTAGCAAAGAAAGCACTCAAAGGACTAGATAAAATATCAATATTATCTCTTTAGACTATAATATTACTTTATACTATACAATGGCCTACAAATGATTGACATATTTATAGATCATCAGCACTAGATTCTCATTCCTTAGAAGATTGAGGTTCTCCAAGGAGATAACTAGATATTCTTCCTCCATGTTGGACTAAGAATCTAACTCTAGCATCCATCATGGTAAGATTGAGAGTTCTAGACCACCTCGCATATTGTCGGAAACATTCTTTGATATCAACAGCATTACTAGTGTAGACATCTTAATAAAAAGCTTCTTCCCAAGGTCTAGTCTAGTTTATTACTAATCACAGTGATTAAAAAATAGTAGGGAGATGAGCCATATTCTCCAAAATACCATCTTCTAGCATGACGATGACCATAAAAAAGATAATCTCCTTGATGATTATTCTATTGGTTAAATAGATGTTTGGGGTAAGAGTCAGGATATCATTGAGGGTTATGGCCAAAATTTCCCCACCAATCCCAAAAATGATCATCAGGGAAGAAACCATCTCAAGGATTTATATTGATTTTATAGACATGATAAGGGCTAGGCTAACAATATGGCTAATTAAGTAGTGTTTCAAAATCCTAAGCTTCAAAATTTAATTAGCATAATTTCACAAAGGTGGATATTGGAATTTGAGGGAGTTATTCTAAATGGGGGATGAAGGTTTCTCTTTTAATGATGGAGTAAGGAGCATTATGAGTCATAATGTTAATGAACCTATCAAAATTATCTTCATTAGACAATCTTATCTATTCTTGTTCTAGTGCTGGCATGTATGACTCCATGGTTCAGTAGGATTAAAGGAATTTATATGATCTGAGAAAATAACCTTCTACTTCTAACAAATCTATGTACAGAAAACATAAAAATACAACACAATAGTTATTAAGATGGTATTCATAGGTTAAAAAATTAGCAAGGATATTTTTACTACCATCTACATATTCTGTGCTAAAGTCAAAATTAGCTAAATAAAGAGGCCATCTAATAAACTAGGTATGAGCAACTTTGTTAAGAGTCTTAGAACTTAGATATTTGTCAAAATGCTTTAACTCACTAAAAATGATAAAGTGGACATTCTATAGAAATAAATGAAATTTTTCTATGCCTTTTATAATAGCCAATAATTCTTTGTAAGTGCTATGATAATTTATTTGAGCATTAGAATACTTACCCAAAGCATATCTTCAGATTCTTATCACATTGTATTTTTTCTCTTTAAGTGTAGCACCTCAAAACTGTGAAGAAGCATTAGTTTATAGTATTAATGTTCCATCAATAGGCAATTGCATTTTTGGAAGTGTTTGACATTTTTGTTTGATTTGGACAATGGTATTTGTATGAAGCTATGTCCAAGGAGGTGGATTTTGACTAAGGTGTTCATTGAGTAGTTTCCTATCTCTAGCAAGATCTTTATAAAAACTAGATACATAATTTATACATTCCAAAAATTGTTGTAGTTGGGTCTTATCTTTGATTTCATCTGAGAAGTTTTTGATGGATTTAAGAATATGATATTGCAAGGTGATTGTTCCTTAGGTGATCTGTAGGCCTAAGAATTCAATGAATTCTTTTGCTAGTTGCATCTTTGTTGTGGATAAGATGAGTCCATTTTCATCTATTAATTTTTTAAATATTTCTAGATGCTCGATATGTTTCTTAGCATTTTACTCATGATTAGAATATCATCTATATAAACCATAATAAATGGATACCTACTAAATATCTGAACCATACAATTCTAAAAGATAGATTGTGTAGACTTAATTTTGAAAGGTAAGATTATTCATTCGTATAATCCTTTAGGAATGGTGAAAGTAGTTTTCTACCAATCTTGTGATTCTACCTAGATTTGCCAAAAATCAAATTTTAAATCAAACTTTGAATATATGTTTGTGTGGAGGAGCCTTTGAAACTTGTTAGGAAAATTTTGAGATTGGATTATGAGGTCATTTAATGGTTTGTAATTTACCACTAGCCTCTTCTTACCTTTTATCTATTCTACTCTCTTATTGACGTAAAAGTCTGCACAAGCAAACATGCTTGTACTTGGTTGAATAAGCCCTTTTCTTATGAGAGTTTGGATTTCTTCATCACATTCCTTTTTCAGATTTGGTGGCATGCCTATGTGATGAGCTTTGGCTTTAACCTCGATGTTGTCTTTAAATTCTATTCTACACTAGTGTTCTTTCTTTTGCCTAAAGGCTGGTACATCATCACTAGTTAATTTTAATAGCTTTTCTTTTATGTTGTTAAACCTATCCTCTAGTTTATTAACACTATTTATGACCCATTGAGTGTTAGTATGTTTTTTCTGTTGCATATAGCAAAGGTAACTAGCCCTTAGTTTTTGTTTTTATTTTCTATTCTCTTGCTTGGAATCTACTTTTTTTTATAAGTTAACATTATTCTTAATGGATGAGAATGAATTTGATATATCAACTAATTATTTACCATCTATGAACTGATCAACATTTTCTAAAGCACATGAAAACTCACTTGTAGAAGTATCTATCTTTTTTAGTTTCTCTACTTTCATTTTCCTTTTACTATTCTCAACATTAGCATGATTTTTCTTACTCTTAGCTTCAACATGCTTTTTCTTCTTGGTTTTTTTCCTTTTAAGTAAAAAAAAAATACCCTAAATAAATTTCCTTAGTGATAAAAAGATTTTTAAAAGTTGGAAAATTTATAGTATGTAATTTATTAAAAATATGTCTTCCTAATTACTTGAAATACCAAATCCTTTTCAGAGTTAAAAAGATTGATTTTACAAAAATAATGTACTTGCAATGGAAAATTTTATAGGATATCAATAAGGTCTACTATATTATATGGTGTTGAATGTTAAATATTACAAAAGAAAAATGAGCAACAAATCAATGAGGCAAAAATGTGAATACCTAGATAGATATTGAATGTTATCAGAAAAGACAAACTACATAATACAAATATTAAAGAAAGACTTGGAGTAGCTTTTATTTCAAATAAGTTATAGGAATGATATCTTAGATGATTTGGGAATGTGCAAAGAAGATCATATAATGAGATTTTAAAAAACTTACTACAACAATGTTTTAGAAAAGCCATCGAAAGAAAGATTAAAAATGACATGGAATTAAAAAAATTAGAGATGATCTAAAGAAATTATAAATAAAAAATCATCTAGCTCTTCATAGAGGTGAATGAAAAAAAGAACTCATGTAGTTGATCCCATTTTGTTGGAACAAAACTAGTATGATGATGATGAATGTATTTGCAAGAACCATATGGTATGAAAATAAACTTGTATGCTTGGTGGCACCAAGAATACTAACAATTTATAACTAAGGTTTCTGAAAATTAAAAAAATTTATATTAAAATTTTTTTTAGATCAAACATCAATATTATAGTTCAATTATGAATCATTAAAAGTACATGCTTATGTATAAATGATTGGTGAGCTAGCCAAAGATTAATGGAGGGAATTAATTATAATGTTATCTCAATCTTTACTATCCATGTGTTATATCCAAGAAGCTAACATCTACAGAATATCAAGGAACTTAAGTGGATGAAAGTCTTACACTACTTATGAAACATCATTAACTTCCCCATTGCATAGAAAATTGAAATGTAATATCCTTATTAATTATATATAAAATCATATTAATAACTAATAGAAATGCTACGAAATCCCAATGATATGGATTTAACCTTAATTTATTAATTCAAGAAATAATCATATAATAATTAAAAATTATCAACTGGAAGCATAGAGGAAATAGAACAACATAGTAACAAAATTTCTTACTAATAGCATCAATAATTAAATAAAATTAATTTAAAGAAAACTAGGAATTAGCATAAACACAAAAATGTAGATGTAAAAAAATAACCAAATAATATCAATAAAAAGTAAAGGAAATGAAGATTCCAAGAACACTTGCTTCACCTCAATTGGACATATAGAAATAAAGTTATTTACATTTAGAATTTATCAAATTAAATAGTACACATAATACTTATTATTATAAAATATTAATATATAATAAAATAATATTACTTTTCTCGAAACATATAGTACTTGCCAACATGAAAAATGATCCTTACAACATCATGAAGAAGATGGCACATATAGAAATTTTATATTTATCCTACTAATGAGTGGCTAGGTACCCCTACACTCAACCATACGAATACAAGTGTTCATGCGCGATCCGATCGAACTTTGTGGATAGGATAGTCATGGTATCTAGATAGTTACATGTTGATCGTAGTTCACTATCTTCCCACCTGGACTAGTATTTGCTTGTCACGTATGGTTTAGTCCAGAGTGAGGCGTATGATGTGATCCTAGACTAGTGCTACTCCTAGAGACAATGGAAAATAATCTTGATTAAACTAATGAGNTGATGATAAAGAAATATTAACTAAGAAAACAATAAATAACAATAACAATTAAAAATAATAATTAAACAATTAAAACTAAGTGAATGCTGCAATGATGAAGTAATCTCAATCTTTATTTCTGGTCATGTGCGTGTCCAAGCATGTCACACTTGAATAAAGATGCCACACAATTACAAGCATCACATTGCGGGCATGCACTGGGAAAATAATCTAACTCCTACGAAAACAAAATCCAAGGGCTTTGCTACAACTACTCAAACGATGCCTAAATGAGATGGAAGGCCCTCTTATTTATAGGCTAAAATAGGCCCTGGGTAAACGGGGCCACGTCGATGCATGAAGGGATGCATCGATGGGGCCACATCGACGGGGCCACGTATACGAGGCCCCGTATACGTGGCCTAGTTGACGCATCAACTATATAACACTTCATCATACCCCCACGACCGAGTAAAAACTCGTCCTCGAGTCAAAGAAAGTGAGGAACAAGCTCAATTGAATACACAGTGGATAGGTATGGGATTATTGACTAACTAGAAATTTATTCATGTCACAATGGATATGAAAAAATTGGGACACAGACACAAAATTTGTGGAACTCATGGGGTTCCCGGTAGTGGTGGCTCCTCCATGGGTGCCTTTCCTTTGTTCTGTGTGCCAGGCTTCTGAGATTGATACCATTGAAGAAGCACTTGACATTTCTTTTTCTTCCATTTGCGGATTATGAGTCATCCATACTAATGTTCCAATGTTTGATGGAGTCAGCACTTTCCATGGATATGGCAACTTCTGGAATACTTGATTGGCCTTGACATGCCATGCCGTAGATAGCTGTCGTTTATCTTCATAGGCTTGGGCCCCGACCTCTCCACCTTTTGCTTGGCCAGCTTGTGTAGAGACAGGAGGTTCCTAATGGATGCTAAATGATTATGCCTCCTGCTCTGCATGTTCTACATGAGGTCTTTGGCCTCTGCCTCCCCTAGGTCATTCGGTTGCACCTTGAGAAGGTCCTCCTTATTATCTCCTTTTAGGGCCATATCTAATCACACAAAGATCAATTGTTAGTAAGTTTATTTGAAAAGAGTTCAATTATTTCATACCTTACTCATTGTCTTTAATAAATGTTGAATTCCTTACTTAGTGTGATTTTAGAGTTAGAGATTTTTCAAGGAATTTTCCCTAAAAGTTTAATGTCAGACCTGGTTTTGAGGAACATTTGATAAAATAATGACAAAGAAAAGAATAGATTTGGCAATGAAATACTTGGAGAGTATAAGATGATGTTGTGGTGTGCAACAAGTACAAATTACAAAAGTCACGCAAGTGGGTCCTCCCCAAAGTAGGTTCCAACCTATATGCCCTTGCATAACCACACCTTAAGATGTTCGTAGGCACTAGAAGGGTTAAATGTAATCTATACTGATGCAAAAAGACACACACATGTCGATACCACTGTGATGAGGTATGAATTCAATGCTATAAAAGACATGAGTCACAAATACATGAATAGTGAGATGAGATGAATCGGAGAAGGGATTGCAGAGATTGGGACGTGAGGTAACTGACTCAGGGCACAAGGAATCCTACGTGTAAAGAAAAATTAAGGTGCCATTAACCCGTCGTTCCAAAATGAGGACCAAGTCCATTCCTCTAATCAATGACATCACATCGTTTCATCCAATGATGGACAACCATAAGAGCACCATGACAGCAAGGCGTATGATCACTTGGCATTTTGTGCAAGGGAGGAGTGACTTGGAGCTTCTTTGTGGCATACTTTTTTTTGGCCGCTTTGGCACACTTTCTTCTCCCTCACTTCTCTCTTTTTTTTTTGCTGGGTGCATTTAATACTCTTACTCCCATTTTTCGTTAGATCTACAAGGATCTTAGTACAACCACGTTGCATGATAACTCCCACAGATGTAACCAAAGGAAATCCACAAGTCCCCTTAATGTCACACCCTAATCATTCCCTCTTGGTCCATCATTCTTCACTCTAGGCATAATGAACACAAAATTAATTTTAAGTTTCAAGAAATGTCAAGAATATCATTGTACCCTCGAACAGAACCTCTTATTTGTAAAATGGATGAGTGGGTGTAATGGGCTCACTGTCCAAATAATTGATCACTCGAGACTCGATAACATAGAACACACCTCAACCAACGAGCCACATGAGTGTTTTATTCATAGATGAGATTACTCATAAAAAGATAAAAAGACAAAAAGATAAAACAATAAATTAAAAGGGTGAAAAACTGGAAAACAAAAAGTTGAAAAATTAAAGAAACAGAAAAACATTTATTAATTCTATGTTGTTAGAATGGAGGAAACCCCCCATAACTAAATGGTTGAGCATGGATAGAATTAATAAATGGAAGGTGGGGATCCTTGCATGAAGAAAATATTGGGACCTGGTCATACTTACCCCATTGGGGTTCACACACTTGATTAGAGTTGATATATTGGGGCAAGTTATAAGATGTGGTTAATTTATAAGGAGTTGACCCACTATGGTACTTGTAACCGTAAGATGGTATGCACGGATCAACATGTCTCCCCATGTGGTAATATTCATTGGGCCCCATGGTGGTTGGAGTGTTGATTGGTGGCCTAGATAGAGTAACACGAGGCATTGGGTTTGAAGAGGAAGATGGACCACAGTGTTGGATTTGTGCTGAGTTGGAGGATGCAGTGGTTTTTGAACTGTGGTGTCCCTTTCGGTGGTCACATCTAAAGAAAGGATGCCTTTGATGTTGTGAAGGACCTCCACTATTTTTGACAATAGTAGCACAAGTAACGTTTGCGGGTTGGTGTTGTGGTGCAAAATCTTCTAGCATAGCTGGCGTTGATGTAGAAGGGGATGAAGTATGAGAACATTGAGGTTGAGGAGAAGTGTAAGGCACATGAGGTGGTGATCTTCTTAGAGAGGACATGGGTGGATAGTACTCAGGAGAATGATAATGATGAGGTGAGGTAGAGGATGCTGATCCTGTTGGAGAAATAGGGTGTTGAACATAATAAGCATTTGGTGTTGCGACATATGAAGGGTATGGTCCAGTTGGTGGTGGCCTCCTCCACGACTGAGGTTTTTGCCACTGTGGTTGGACATAGTATTTTTGTACGAACTATGGATGTAACATTCCTTCCCAATGCTCATGTAAATGTGACAAAACTGGACATTGGCCTTTGGGGTGATCGTACAAATAGACGTTACATTGATATGTATGATTCTTAGTTGAGTTCTTATCCCTATTCTCTTCTACCCTTTGTTTCGATTATTGCGTGGTGTCCTATCCTATTTCTCGATTTGGCATAGTTTTTCCTCTAATAATGTTGGCATATTCTCCACATCTTTCATGTACCCAGTCTATCATCTTATTAATCTTTGCCTCAATTTCATCTAGTGATTACAAGATTGGAAAAGATGATTCTACTTCCTTGAAGTGAGTTGATTTCTCCTCTTCATGATCATGGACCCTTGTTAAGTTAATATTTTGGTCCTGTTGAGAAATTTCAACATTCTCCCATTTGGCTATTTCTCATTCTTCTTTTGCTATCCACTTGATAAGCTCTTGGAATTGATGGGTTCATAGCTCATATATTTGACCTTGGGTGTACATCCCTAGGGTCTCCCTTGTTTCATTACGGAGCCCATCTATGATATGGTACATTAGCCTTTCCTTGGAGAACCCATGGCCTGGGCAGTTGTTTAACAATGCATAATATCTTTCTACAGCCATGTCCAAGGGTTCATGTTGTGCTTGTTTCCATTCTTGAATGTGTCTCCTCAAGGCTAACTCTCTTGCATCGGTTTGATATCTTTTATTAAAAGTTCTACCATTGTCGACCAATGTCAAATTGATTTTGGTTTTAATGACCTATACCATACTTTTGCTTGACCAACAAGTGTCAGAGGAAAGAGCTTAAGTTTTTGTCACCCATTATCAATATTGTTCCATGTATAGGCATCGTAGAAGGCTTGTAAATGTTGTTGCAAATCTAAATCATAGCCTCTTAAAAACTTGGAAAAGTTGTTTAAATCAAGCATGGGTAGAAAACTTTCCTTACGATGCCTGCGGGCTATTCGAACAACCTCTTGTATTTCCATTAAGCTTGTAGTGGCCAGTAGGGGTTCATTGTCACTAGGTATGTTATGCTTTCGTGCATTGGGACGATGTTGTCTTTGTTTATGTTTATAAGAAACCCCCACCTCGGGTTGCGTACTCCAATCTTCATTGTCATAATATTCGTTGGTTCTCCAATGAATTGCCTCACTAGATGTGGCAGTTTTATAGTCTTGTAGGAGAGACATGGTTGTAAATTTGTGTGTGATTTAATTACAATTATTATTATTATTTTTCTGAAAGATATATCATCAAGGCTTTGTTACAGCGATCTTGTATGATGTAACTAATCTAAATAACTAGCACCATCCCCGGCAACGGTGCCAATGATGAGCGACTAGGTACCCCTACACTCAACCATACGAATACGAGCATTCACGCATGATCTGGTTGAACTCCATGGATAGGCTAGTCGTGGTATCAAGATAGTTACACATTGATCGCAGTTCGCTATCTTCCCACTTGGACTAGTATTTACTTGTCACATATGGTTTAGTCCAAAGTGAGGCATATGATGTGATCCTAGACTAGTGCTACTCCTAGAGACAATGGAAAATAATCTTGATTAAACTAATGAGTAATAAGAAATGAGTCTAAGCTAGCCTAAGTGCGATGAGCATCCATTCCTTAATCATCCGTACACATCTTGGACCTCGTGCATGACTACTATCAGGATTACCAAGCACAAATCCTAGGTACGCTACTGGTTTGCCAAGTAGTCACACTTAAATGCTCGTGATTAAGTCGTACTCATTCCACATTTAACAACAAGAATAGTAAATGATGATAAAGAAACATTAACTAAGAAAATAATAAATAACAATAACAATTAACAATAATAATTAAATAATTAAAACTAAGTGAATGCTGCAATGATGAAGTAATCTCGATCTTTATTTTTGATCATGTGCGCGTCCAAGTACGTCACACTCAAATAAAGATGCCACACAATTACAAGCATCACACTGCAGGCATGCATTGGGAAAATAATCTAACTCCTATGGAAACAAAATCCAAGGGCTTCACTACAACTACTCAAAAGATGCCTAAATGAGGTGGAAGGCCCTCTTATTTATAGGCTAAAACAGGCCCTACGTAAATGGGGCCACATCGATGCATGGAGGGATGCATCGATGGGGCCCCGTATATGCGGCCTAGTCAACGCATCAACTATATAGCGCTTCATCACCTACTTTATTATTTCTTCACAAAAATAAGTACATGGCTCAAATTTTTAAAAAGTATATAAGGTTCCTAGTTTTAAAAAATACAAAATATAAAAAAATTAATTTTCAAGTTTAGAGGGTTCCTCTTGTACAAAATTGATCCTCCCATTACCTCATGTTCCTGTTTTGGCATTTTCCTAGCTACTCTAGGCTCTCTACATTGAAATGCAAGAGTTATAACCCCTAAAATAAGAAAGGTTACTTTATTGTCATATACATGGAGTATAAAAGTTTTGGATCCAAAGCCTGCTAGACAAAGGTTTCCAACTAAATATTCAAAAAAAATTTGAAGTCTAGAAATGCCACAAATTTTTCAAAAATGTAAATATGTAATATTTTATCTAGGAATCTCTAAAGGATAAAACATATACTAAAAATTTTTGGGATAACCTTACCACTAACATCAGAGTATCATATTAAATATTTAAATTCTAAAAATATCACAATTTTTTCAAAAAATCTCCATAATTTATTTTTAATTTAGACATCTCTAAAGGATTTGTCTTGGTTCCCCTCACTACTAAAAGAATATGCCAAAAGGTCTTAAAATAGCCTCACTATTAACATTGGATTATCCTTGTGATCTAAATGAGTCACTCATAGTTAGGTCTTTGCAATGGCCTCACTACTAACATCCTCAATGGCTAAGGCATACACATCATCTGAAGGATAGGTCTTGATCATGCCTCAATGTACACCACTAGACATAGCTACTCAATGCCATGGTCTTGGCTTTTTTTCTAGCCATGAATGAACTTATGAATCAAAATCCAAGGTAGGAAATCCATCCAAACCCTTGTTCTCATGGGGTGGGTCCCACTCAAAAACACTTTAGATAGGAAATCTAAAAGATTCTTGGCTTCTACTACCAGATTGAGCAAACTTGGTTACTTATATATTATGTTATTATATTCCAAATTTCAAAATATTTCCAAAATAGATAAAAAAAGTCCTTGACAACCAAATTCCATAAATTTTTTGCAAAATCCTATTCATATCAAGGACTAATCCAAAATAATCATAAAATATCAAAGGAGTAAGTTAGGTAAAGTTTCCACATATTTCAAAAATTCAACAAAAAGATGAAAAAAGATTTGGAAAGAATTTTAATATACATATTCATATAAAACAAGTTTAAAATGATAAAAATTTGGTAGTCTTGGTAAAATAATTAAAATCATAAAAGAATAATGAAGAATCAAGAATTAGAGAGAGAGTACAAAATCCACAACAAAGCAGGACAACTAAATGAAAAGGAACATAAAAAAAAGTTTCTTATAGTATTATTAAAGATTTTGAAATTTCTTTATTAGCTTGCTTTCTTGCCTAAATGGTTGCAATATATTGTTTCCACGTTGCTTCAAACCTATGCACTAGAAGCCTTTTACAAACAAAAAAAAGATGTATTGTAGGAAAAATTGTATTTTTAAACAAAAGGATCACATGTAGTGAAACACGTGGGCTTAATACATGTATGGCAATGGAAGAAACATAACTTGAAATGGTTCTAAGATGAAGAAACTAAAAGTCAAATAGATTTTATTAATGATGAGTGGCTAGGTATCCCAACACTCTACCATACAAGTCATGAGTATAGATGCACAACCAAATCATAATCCATGGATGGCCAATGTAAGTATGCTAAAAGTTGACAATCAGTTTGTGATCATTGTCTTCCGACTTTGAGTTAGTGAAGTGCAAGTGTATGGTTTAACTCTAAGTGAGGTATATGATATCTTAAAATTTTTGGCTCATATTACTGCTAAGTGAGAACATAATCAAAGTGAGAATAAAATCTAAATTTAAGTGATAACAGAAATGCAAGTCTAGTCTATCCTTTGGTGATGAGCAACCAGTCTTTGGCTTGCCATACACATCTTGGGCTCATGTAACCATTACTGGGTTACGAAGTGTTACGCTATTGAGTGAACCAAGTAATAACACTATTGGGATTATTGAATAATTACACTTAGTACTCATTCTACCTTACTAATGAGCATGGAAAAGTAAAGTGTTTGAGGAATGTAAAGGACTAAACTAAAGTAAGCATATTAAAGAAATGAAAATTGAACTAAGTAAAGAAAATATGTAAGTAAAATTCGGAAACTAAGTGGATGCAACAATGGTGAAAAACAATCTCGATCTTTATTTCCATGCATGAATTGTGCCCAAGTACAATCCACTTAAATATAAATTCTGTTCAACTATTCAACATCACACTGTAGGCATTCACTCTATCGCTATGTGTAAACTATGAAAACAAGCTACAAGAGTTTCACTGAGGATGGAATTAAAGTTGTTTGTTGGTGTGACCAAGTGTTGGTATTTATAGGGTTAACAGGATCCACTACATTGCATTAACAATGACATATGTAGAGCTATGATATCATAGATATGATATTTTAGATGCAATATCATAGATACAATATTGTGGCTCATTAAAAATAGGTCTTATCATACCTCCATGATTGATTGGAAACTTGTTCTTGAGTTAAAATAAAAGGAGGATAGAGTTCCTAGAAAAATTGGGAGGTATACTCAGACTATGACATGACTAATTATACATGACTACTTGAGTCTAAATGCTGCATTGTGGTTTGAATGGTGTTTTACAAAATTGTCATGCATAATATGATGGACACCATTGACAATAAAAAAAACAAAATAAAATAAAAAAATGAAAGAGCTCAATGCAGTCTTTAAGTTCTCGGCAGTGGAGGTTCCTCCATCAGCTTCTTTCCTTTATCATCAGGCTTTTAAAACTAGTAATGGTTAAGATTTGCTCAAAGATTCTCTTCCTCTGACCTGGTATCATGTACCATTCATGAAATTTATGTGATGTTTGATGGTGTTGGTACTTTCCATGGGAAAGGTAGCTGCCAAAAACATCTTATTGGCTTTCAGATACCAGGCTGCAAATTGCCTTCTCTCTTCTTCAAAATCCCTAGCCATCTTTCTCAATTCATGGTAATTAGTCATTTGGTGGGCCAAGTTTTCTACTATGTCCTTCTGACCTTGGCATCTAGATTTTAGTATTTCAAGTTCAAATTTTGTAACATGTAGTTTTTGTTGAGCATCTTTCTTGCCTACAAACTCCTCATCCAGTGCATATATAGTGATTGCTTGTTGTTCTAGCTCATTTCCTAGTCTACCTACTACTATTACCTTCTAACCTTGGTATTTAGATTTTAGTATTTCAAGTTCAAAGTTTGTAACATGTAGTTTGTGTTGAGCATCTTTCTTGCTTGTAAAATCCTCATGTAATGCATATATAGTGACTACTTGTTGTTCTAACTCATTTCCTAGTCTACCTATTATTAACATGGCTAAACTAGCATATTGAAGGTTTGCTAACCCCATGTACTCTATGAGATCCTTGATCTAAAAGTCCTTATTCTTTACTTCAAGCTAGTGGACATGGGCTAGGCTATCCAAAATTGAATGCCAATTAGGTGTTTGTGTTATAATTGAATTGATCTTAACCTTGGCCATCTCGATTTATTTTTCATTAATTTGCTTGTACATGCCCACCTAGTCTCTAAAGTGTTCTTTAAGCCTTTTATGCTTCTTGGCCTTTTCTTACCATGCACTAATCTCAATTACTAATTTTTTTCAAATGGAATAGACTTCTTTAATTGATAATGTTCAATTTTATCTGGCCAACTTATTCATGTCCTAGCTGACTTTGATGAATTTTTCTCTTAAATGATGAATGATTTCTTCAAGAACATCTTTATGCTTTTCAATGTCTATTAACCTTGTATTCTTTGCAACAAGTTTCTTATTCTCTTCTTCTAAGGCAATTATGAACTTATCATGTGCATATGTTTGTGCTTCTTCCACTGATGTATTTCACAGAGCATTCTCTTTCTCTATCTCTATTCAAATATTTCTTACTATGAGCTACCTTACTTGTTCTATTCTAAATTGATCTTGTTGGTCTAGGGCTATATACTATATAGGATCTTTTTTTTCTACCTTCAAAGTTGCTAACTTAGCTTGCAACCTATGCGCTTCATTTTCTACATGCTCTGCCCTTATCTCTACCATGATCAAATTCTCCTTTGTTGTAATTAAATTAGATTAAACTATATTGATATCGCTAGGAATATCAAAGAGATTTTGCATTATGTTTTCTATTTATAGTAGTTGATTGAGAACATCTTCATGTTTTGTTGGATCATAGATATTCAGTCTAGCATTTTAACATCTCTTATTCCTGTAATATTTGCTAGTAGCACAATGAAAACATTAAAGGATTCTATAATGTGATCATTGATTACTTCTATTGCTCCTTCTGCATCTTGATGCTGCATCAACACTACTATGGCTCCTTCTCTAGTTTCTAGCATGACTTGGAAAGATGCAACATTCCTTGAAATTTGTTTTGTCTAATTGTCATCCTCTCTTGCCTGTAGAGATACCTACCCATTAGCATGTCTTATTAATGCAGCAACTCTTACAGAGTTATCCTTGACTCAATACAATGCAAAACCTTCCCTTATTACCCAGCTTATGATTTCTACAATATGTTGCAAGTGGCTCATGGATGACTTGTAACCTTATTGTACAAGTGAAGCACTTTGTCCAAGTCTATCATTAGCAGGTGTTGATCCACTAGATCTTGCTTCTTATTATCCAGTTGCTGAAATGTTACTTACTAACATGGACCCTATTGCTCCTTCAATGTCTGCTAGCTTCTCCATGTGATCTTTCTTTGGTAGCACTCCTTTAGACATCTCTGCATAGGATGCATTTTAGGCTTTCCTTAGAACATCATTTGTATATTCCAAAATCTCTGCTTGCTTACACAAATTCCTAATGAGTTAAGGGAATGGAAGTGTGAGTTTCCTTTCCTTTTTCTCTTCAAACCTTCTCTGTATATCTAGAAAGAGTAGATGTGCTATATTAGCATTGAATTTTTCTATGATAATTGCACTTCCTTTGGTAGCATAGGTGAAAATTTTGTTGAGTCTTTTTGTAGGAAACAAGTGATAGGTTTCAATCTTGAAGTAGATCTTCTTCTTAGCAACTAATTCACTATACTCCTTATCCTCTTTTTCATATGCTCTTTGTAGCCATAACCTATTTACATGAGTGTCAAATATGGTAGATATCGATGCTACATTCACTTTGACATTTTGAATATTAAGTGCCTTTGCAATAGCTTCAACTAAGTAAGGCACTAAGACTCCTTTCATATTAATGATGGCATCATCTTATTTATTCTTCTAGAATTGATATACTTTTCCCCAAGTACCATTCACTATTACATGATAGAGGTTGCCATATAGGAGAATTCTAGAGTTGGGTTTGGATGCTCTCATGAGAAAACTCCATGAATGGTCCAAAATTCAATTCCATAATTACTATGGAAATGATGGGCTTCACTTGGATTGCCTAGAGGCATTCTACTGACAATGTGAGATGTTGTCCTTGCTTAGGAGCTAGTGGTACTTTAGCCTTAGCTTACACAGATTATTTTGTGGTAGGGTTTTGTTGGTGAATGCTGACAAATTAGGTTTCCTACTCTACTTGCAACACTTGTTCTCTAGGTTGTCATCTACCTCAACCCCTAGGTCTTTTACTTCCATTCTATGAGGGTCCTTCTATTGTAGGTCTTTTGATAGCCATTTGCAATTATTAACAATTTACTTAAGCTTAAGCAAGGATTTGAATAGGTCTCTAGTAGTTTGATGAACGGTGAGGTATCCCTACACTCAACCATACAAATATGAGCATCCATGCATGATCTGATTGAATTCCAAGGACTAAGTGCTTATGCACCTTTGTGGAACAAGAATGGGTTGATCAATCATTGTCTACCTAAGCTTACTTGTATGTCACGATTGTATGGTTAAGTAAACTTGAGGCATACGATTTTTATAATTTTTATGTTTTTATGTCCTGCTACTAATAATGGAGGAGAGAGATAACTAAGTAACTAATTTAATTTAACTACTGATTATCTAGGCTCTAACTGATCCTAACACCAATATCTATTTTCACTTGCCGTACACATCTTGAACCAGTGCAACACTACTGGGATTACCAAACGCTAATCGTTACTGGGTTACCAAGTATTACACGCATGCTTGAAGTGATCGTACTATGTGTGCTTACTTAGGAGAGTTGTATGGTGAAAGAGAATCATTAATTAACTAAGGAAAGTATTAAGTAATAGTAATTAACATTAATTAATCTATTCTGAATGCTGCAAGGTTTATCACAAAGTTTGTCTTTATTTCCATACACAAGGTGTGCTCAGATACACAATGCTTGAATAAAGATCCATTCACTTTATGACTCCTATTGTAGGCATGTAGAAATAATTCTAACTCTGAGAGGGAGAAAAGCCAACATTTTTGGTAAGGGACTAAGACTAACTATGCAAACTAGTGTGCCCACCTCTTATTTATAGGTAATGAGGTAGGCCGCAATATCATGTACGTGATATCGTATGGAAGGCCACGATATCGCATATGCGATATTGCAGCTCATCATACCCCCATGACTAAATGAAAACTCATCCTCGAGTTCCTTACAAAATATTGGAAAGGTATGGGATTATTGACTGAATGAGAACTGACAATGACAGGGAATAATAGACTCAAAGTGCCCAGTGAATAGATCGATAAACATATTACAACATTGGTGTTCACACCCTTTGTGGTGAACATTGTACATGGATGACATCCAGATCTTCACTTGATAACTTGAAGAGAAAGAGTGAGAAAAGAAAATGAGGTGTGTTGTTGCCAATGTCGAGATTGTGCCCTCCATTGTTTATCCATAGCCACATGACCAGACTTGTTCCTGGTGTAAACCTTCCAACTCCAGTCCATCTTGAGTGCTTCCTCCTATTCCAGTCCATAGTTTGTGTAATCGTCATCTGCACACACAACACAATCACGAATGAGCAAGGATAAGTAAGCCACAATGCAATTGATACCTTGCCTCGATATAAAGCGCATTGGCTGGATTGTGGTTATGGCAAAAATTGGATTAGAGGTTTATTACTGATAACTACCCAAGGTGTAGGGGTTAGGTAAGTAGTGGAATGGAGAAATTGAAAAATTCGTGCCAGGGCCCCTACGACTAAAAGTGAATCTCCTATAGCAATAAGATGAAAAAATATAAGGAACAAGAAATATGGGAAAAATAAGAATGGCAACCCCAATAAAGTGGATGTCATGGATGGGGATGAAATGAGAAATTGCTAATTGTAAGAAATGTTTAAGGAGAATGATTTAATAATTACACCAAAAAGGAATGCTAGTGGGTCCTCCCCAAAGCAGGCTCATGCCCTTTATGCCCTGATAAACCCACAAACCAAAAAGTCCATAGGCTCTAGAAATGTCATTTGGAAGCAAGACTTAAAAACTTAGCCACAAGAATTTACCATGGAAAATAATGCATCAACCAAGATATGGACTAATCATAAAACCAGCAATGAGGTGGAAAATGGAAAGAAATATGGAGAGTAGAAATGGAATAGAATCCCAAGAGCAAAGTTGTGTAAAGTCCCTTGTGTATGTCATGGTTAATGTAACTGAGTAGAACTCATTCCAAATCCGGACTCAAACCAACCACACTCAGTGACCTCGCATCAATACACTTGGCTAATCCATCCTCTTGAAGCAATAAGAATGCCTCCACAAAGAGTCACCACCATCCCAAGGAGAGCAAGATGGAGAAGCAGGAAGCGAGAAAGGGTCTTAGTTAGAGGGAACCTTAAGGCATGGGTAACATGTCTTTCCAGTGCCATAACTAGTGCTTGTAGCCCATATTGCTTTATTATGTCTAAGGGGTATGCTTTGAATTCCCACTTTTTTTTGTGTCAGAACCACACCATGCAAAGACTTATTTTTATTCACTCAGCTTCCTGATATTTGATCGATGGCAAAATGGCAGAAAACCCAAGAAAAAGCACCCAAGCACCCAAGAGAATGGCCAGCACAAATGCATCGAATCCCCTTGAAGTCACACCCTTTTCAATCATTGAGTCTTTCCTTTAGTTTGAAAAATACCATGCCACCAATTTATTAAGAAGTTGATTAGAAAAAAGGAACTATATAGTTCCCAGCCAAGGGAGACCATAGAGTTGAATGGATGAATGGATGATGTGGACTCATTGCCTATTTTATCAAAAGAACCATATCATAATATTAGCATCATAATTCAAAGGTAAAAACCAAACATTAGCAATCAACATTATTATGATACAACCCACCATCATGAGCACTTATTGTATGAAGAATGAAAGTAAATCAAACAAAGAAATAGTAAAAATATGAACAATGGTGTAAGAAAAAAAAGAAGTAAAATTAAAAAATGTGTAAAACAAAAAAAATACAAAAAGGGCTGAAGGCCTAGAATGGTTGGCATAGGTGGCCATCTCCCCGGCGACTGAGTTGGAAGGCAGAGATCCAAAATAGCGAGCAAGGTTGTTCACCAACAAAGGTAGTATGAGTACTGGCTAATCTAAGCTCATGGAAAGGTTTGGTTTGTTGGACGTTAACCAATAGTTTCTTATCTGGGCTCTTAGGTTTGTATATCATCATGGCCCCTGAAGGAAAATTTGCATGAATGACATAAGGTTCTTCCCATAGTGTTTAAAATTTGGTACGTTGAGGCACATGTGTGGGATTCTAGTAGAGAACCTTATCTCCTAGTTGATATTTAACTTTCCTGATTCTTAGGTCATGACATTGTTTATTGTAGGCCTTGTGCAATTCGTTAGATGACAGGGTGACCAATCGGTTCTCATTTAGCAGGTTAAGGGTCATCAACCATTGTTTTTGTGCTAGATCAAGGTCAAGGTTGAGGTCACATGTCATGGATAATGTATAAAGCTCATTTTGAATGGGAAGCATTGGTAATTTATTGTACACTAACTCATAGGGAGAGTAGCCTATAGAGAGTTTCCATGTGGAGCAGTATGCACAAAGAGCATCATTCAGTTTAGTGCTCTAGTCTCACCTAAACTTGCTAATGGTTCTTGTCAATATCTTTGTAATTTTCTTGTTGGTGACTTCAACTTGACCATTCACTTGGGGGTGATATGGTGTAGTCAGTTTGTGCTCAACCCCTAAGCATTGCATTAATTTTCAAAAAGTCACACCTGTGAAGTGTGTACCATTGTCTGAAATAAGTGCATGAGGCACACCAAACCTATTTACGATTTGTTGTTGAACAAATCGTGTAGCTGTAGATGATGCACAATCCTTAATAGCAATTGCTTCTGCCCATTTTGTAAGGTAATCAATGACAACAATACTATAATCTTTTCCATTGGATATTGGTGTAATCGACCCCATAAAATCAATTCCCCAAATGTTGAAGGGTTCTAAAGGTTGGATCCATTGTTGCAGACCCTCCATTCTAGTAGTCATCCCCCCATGATGTTGATAGTGCTCACAAGATTGGACAAAATTATGGGTATCCTAGAACAATGTAGGTGAATAATATCCTGCAAGCAAGATCTTAATGGTTGTTCGTCTCCTGATGTAATGACCCCCACAAGGACCCTCATGAGCATCTTAGAGAACTTGCAGTTAATCTACATCAAGAACACACCATCGAACCAAGCCATCAGGACATACTCTATAAAGTTGCCCATTGATTTCCATAAAATACTTAGCTTAGTAAAGAAACTGTTGTTTCTTTTTAGCGTCAAACCCTTGTGGTGTTTGTTGTGTAAGGAGATAGGTGAGAATGTTACTATAACAATTTGACTCCATGGTTAATTGATTATTCACTACACCTGCAAAGAGGAGTTCATCTGGAAAATAATTAGAAACTAGATACTTATGCTCTTTTCTCTCCCATCGCAATTGAGATAAATGATTAGAAACTACGTTCTCGATGCCTTTACGATTGATCATCGTAAGATTGAACTCTTGTAAGATTACAAGCCATTGTATGGTGTGAGGACTCACCATTGGTTTATTCATTAAGAACCTTATTGCACTATGATCCATGTGTATGAATACCTTATAGCCCAAGACATAGTGCCTAAATTTTTCTAGTGCAAACACTACAGCCATTAATTCTTTCTCTGTTGTAGTGTAGTTGAGTTGTGTACCAGCAATACTCCTACTTGCACAGTGGATCTAATAAGGATGTTTTTGGTTATATAACTATGTAAGTATAGCTTCTAAAGCATAGTTGGGCACATCAGTCATTATGTGGAATGGCCTATACCTGTTAGGAGCTTGTAGGATAGGTGTTTCTACTAGCTTCTTTTTTAAAGTTTGAAAAGCTAGTTCGCATTCCTTGGTCCATTCGAAAGGTACGCCCTATTTTTTTAATTCATCCGATGGTTTTACAACCTTTGAAAAGCTCTCAATAAAGCATTTGTAGTAGCCAATGTGTCCAAGGAATGACCAGATATCTTTTATAGTTTCTGGTTGACGAGTAATTCCTTGAATAACTTTGATCTTTTCACGGTCTACCTCTATCCCTGTTTGTGAGATCTTATGTCCTAATACTACACCTTCTTGGACCATTAAATGGCTTTACTATTAGTTGAGCCTTAAATTTGTTTCTACACATCATTTTAATACTTGCTCTAACTGGTCCAAGGCTTGATCAAAGTTTGCTCCGTAGGTGGAGAAGTCATCCATGAAGACCTCCACATTGTTTCCTGTCTACTGTTGGAATATGCTTAGAACTAATTGTTGAAATGTTGCAAATGCATTACACAAGACAAATGACCTTTGTTTGTATGTAAATGTTCCCCAAGGACTGGTGAATGTAGTCTTGGCTTGGTCTTTTGGGGCTATTTGTATCTGGTTATACCCACTGTACCCATCCAGAAAACTATAGTAGCAATACCCTACAATGGTGTCTAGGACTTAGTCTACAAATGCTAATGAAAAGTGGTCTTTGAATCTTTCCATATTCAATAACCTAAAATTTATGCACACCCTCCACTTACCCCCCTTTTTGGGTACTATAACTAAGCGGCTAACCCATTCGCTATCAGTAATGGGGTAGATGAACCCAACTTTTAGAAGTTGTTTGATTTCTTCCTTAACCACTTACTTAAGCTTTGGGTTCAATCACCTCTTTGATTATCTTCGAGGCTTCATGGAGGGGTCAGTGTAAATTTTGTCCTGGCATATCCTAGGATCTACTCTGGTTAATTAGGAATATCACCAAGTGAAGGCTTTCGACCATTTTTTTATCACCTTCAGTAGTTTCTCTTTTTGTTGAGGAGCAAGCTTAGCATTAATAATTATTGGTTTTCCATTTTTAAGAAATGTGTATTTCATACTGATGGGTAATGGTTTTAGCTCAAGGGGCTCTTGCTTAAACTTATCAAGGATTTCCAACTTCCCCTAGTTGATACTTTCAAGGTCAAGACTTGGAAGTTGGCGATGGACTTGCTCTAATGTGTCTATGCTATCGATGTAAACGCAAGTCAAACTCTCAATTGGTTCCATGCATATAGTTGAACTACTCTCTTGATTAACTGTTAGCCACTGGGTGCCTTCCTGTCTTGTGGCTATTATATCCATGCATCTTTGTATATCAGTCACTTGTGCACATTAATTGCATGCAGGAAATGTTAGACATTGTACAAACCATGACTTTTGCACGCAATTACACTCTATGTCATTGTATGTGATGCATGGACCTTTCTTCTTCTAGATCTTTTTAAATGTATTTTCCTTCGATATTTCTAGGGAAAGATCACAGATTCCTAGGCACACATAAACTATGCATAGCCATGCTCTTTCCATTATGATTTGGAAGTCCCCCTTATTGTTGTTCACTTGAATCACTAGGAAGTCAGCTGGATACAACCACTCATAAATAGTAGTGATAATGTCCTTCACTAGCCCTAATAGGATAGTGATGGACTGGTTGGCCAACTCTAAATGAATGTTACTCTTTTTTAGTGGAGGTAGGTTCCAAGCTTTGTACATTTCTTAAGAGATTAGGTTAACACTGAAACCTGAATCCAAAAGAGCCTTGCACGATTCATTTCCAATGATTTATAGATATATCAAAGGACTCCCAGGATCAAAGAATTTCCTAGAAAGATAGCCAGCTTTTATCCAATTGGTGACAACATGAGTTAACATGACCGTATGCATTGAATGCAGTTTTTGGGTTGAAGGGAGCTTTGAAGCTTTAAGTGATAGTGAGGTGGTTGAAGAATTAGTCGCTTGTGGCTGCAAGGGCTTAGTTGGACTGTTGGTTCTAAAAAAAGGTCTTTTCTTCATGCGGTTGTTAGAACCAATAGTAGGTTGAGGGTTAATAGCCCTTGTGGCATTACGTTGCTATGGCTGGGTAGGGAGTTCACCCTACATAGTTGGAGTAGGAAATAATGGAGTTAAGGGTGGAAGAGGTGTAGTTAGATGTGAAGGATGGTATGTTTTTGGAACATCACCCATAGGAAAAGGAGTCTTATACTACTCACAAACTTGGTAGTGAGGTTAAGGAGTAACATGACTAGTAGAGTCACGTGGAGATATTGGTTGCTGCACGTAATATCCATACAGATCAGGTTACCAGTAAGGATATTGTTGCCATGGTGGTTTCATTCCCCATGATTTTGGGTATTGCCACTATTGATACTGCTTGATCGGTTGTGGTGGAGTTCCACTTGGATAATACGTTACGCGTTGGTGGAACTATCTTGAGTTACCTTGAGGATAAGGTAACCTTTGGGGTGTTTTCCTTTTGTTTAATCATGGGTTGAGTGCATACACCCCAGACCCCTGTAGATGTGAGATTATAGGGCAACATCCCTTAGGATGGTCATATTGGCATATCTTGCATACACTATCATTGTCTGTATCTAAATTCACAACCTTCTTGATGATGGAAACTTTGCCCTTACCCTTATTATGTGCATGTTCAGTTTCTCTTTTTTTTTTCTTTTTTCATGGTCACTGCCTTGCTCTCTAGACTCCTCTACTATTTTAAGAACATTTTGAAATCTATCATCTAGGGAATCCCACATTTAGTCTACCTTTATCGATACTTCCAATGCTAATTTTTTAATAGACAAGGTTTTCCTATTCACCATCTCTTTGAGTGGTGACTCTTCTTCATCCTCACAGAATCTTACTTCCCTCTTTCAGAGGGAAGGATCTCTGTTATATTCCTTTGCACACTCTCTTTTTCTTAGCTCACCTTCTTCTTTAGCAACTTGCTCCAATAATCTTTGAAATTGATGGATCCTAAGCTTAGATAGCCTCCCTTGAGCATACATCCAAAGGGTTCTTCGCATTTCATGCCTAAGCCCATCTACAAGATGTCATAGTTGATCCCTTTGCGAATAACCATGGCTAGGACAATGATGTAATAGTGCAAAATAGTGGCCCATGGTAGCATCCAAGGGTTCATGACCTCCTTGTTTCCATCCTTGGATTTTCTTTCATAGGTTGGACACTTAGGAGTACATTTGGTACTTATTGTTGAAGAATTCTAACGTGGTACTCCACCTATGAATGAATTTTGGTTCTAAGGACCGGTACTAGCTCTCCACTTCTTTGACTAGTGTTCATAGGAACAACTTAAGTTTTTTCCATTCACTTTCTATGTTTTGTAAGGCACATGCATCATGAAATTCTTGTAAATTATTTTGTGGATCACCGTTGTACCCCCCTTCAAATCGTGGAATGTTTTTCATGTCTAATCTCTTGATCCTACTATCTTTTTGGTGCCTTGTTGGGATTCTAACAACCTCAGTTATGTCTAACATACTTCAAGTAGCAAGTAGGGGTTTATCGTGATCGTCTTGTTTGTGATGTCTATGATGCCCATGTTGTTCCTTGCTATCCCTTCCTTCATGGTGTGTTTCTCTAGAGTGCCCTCATCCCCCTTTCTCAATTATTTTATATATGACTCCTATTTCACTTATCATTATCCTCATAGTATTTTTCTTTGTGACTGCGTCCATACCCTGAAGGAGAGGGTGAAGGAGATGATAAAGGTAAAGAAGAAGAAGGATCGTCACCATAATGGTGCTTGCTTCCTTCTCTTTAGTGGCCACAGCCTCAATCGTGGTTACGATTGGAACGTCCATCTTTAACATGTATTCATGTTCCTTTTTTAGACCCTTTATGTCTGTCAGTACTAGAATCTGGGTTATGGATAGTTGAGTAAAGATTTTGATACCCAACCCCTTAACCAAAGTCAACAAGAGAAACATCATTATGTGGTCGACTGCCTGAGGCAAGTTCACCATCCTCATTTTTTCTTAGGACATGTAAAACATTCTCCAAAAACTTATCCTTCATGGATTCATGAAATCTCTCGTATTGCAAATCCCTTTGACGTTGTGCCTTCATGGGTCGATACACTCTCAGGTCATGATCATGCACAACGTACTCTACTTGTAAGTGCTGCATACCAATTTGTGTAAGATCATGAAGAAGCATGCCCAGGACAAAGTGATCAGGAGGTAACACTATGTTACCTTCTAAATCTTGCCAACGCAATTATTCATCCTGGTGAAGGATAAAGGTAAAGTTTGATACATGTTCATCAAGATGAACATATACAACACAAAACTGTTGAGGGATTGGCAGATTATCATGTATACTACACCTTCGATTATTCCCTATATCAAACCTCGGTGGTGAAACACTTTGGTACGAAGAAGAAAACATGATTTTCTATTCAGTGTGTAATGTATTATTATTTATTATTTTTCTTTAACCAACCTTAAGGGTTCATTCCAATGATGTGAAAGATTTCCTATGTTCTTGTTAGCACACAAACAACGAAGTCCCGGGCAACAGTGCCAATGATGAGCGATGATGTATCCCTACACTCAACCATACAAATACAAGCATCCTCACATGATTTGGTCAAATTCCAATGACAAAGTGCTTATGCACCTTTGTGAAACAAGAATGGATTGATCAATCATTGTCTTCTGAAGCTTACTTGTATGTCACGATTGTATGGTTAAGTAAACTTGAGGCATATGATTTTTATACTTTTTATGTCCTACTACTAATAAGGGAGGAGAGAGCTAACTAAGTAACTAATTCAATTTGACTACTTATTAACTAGGCTTTAACTGATCCTAACACCAGTATCCATTCTCACTTGTCGTACACACCCTGAACCAGTGCAACACTACTGAGATTACCAAACACTAATCGTTACTAGGTTACCAAGTGTTACACGCATGCTCGAAGTGATTGTACTGGGTATGCTTTCTTAGGAGAGTTGTAGGATGAGAGAGAATCATTAATTAACTTGCCTCAATGCAATTGATACCTTGCCTCAATATAAAGTGCATTGGTCGAGTTGTGGTTATGGTAGAAGCTGGGTTAGAGGTTTATTACTGATAAATACCAAAGGTGTAGGGGTTAGGCATGTAGTAGAATAGAGAAATTGAAAAATTTATGCTAGAACCCCCACAACTATCAGCAAACCTTTGGTAGCAATAAGATGGAAAAATATAAGGAATAAAAAGATGGGAAAAATAACAATGGCAACACCAATAAAGTGGATTTCATGGATGGGGATGAAATGAGAAATTGCTAATTGCAAGAAATGTTTAAGGAGAAGAATTTAACAATTGCATCAAAAAGGAATGCTGGTGGGTCCTACCCAAAGTAGGCTCATGCCCTTTATGCCCTAACAAACCCACAAATTGAAAAGTATATAGGCTCTAGGAATGTCACTTGGAAGCAAGAGTTAAAAAATTTCCCACAAGAATTTACCATGGAAAAACAATGCATCAACCAAGATATGGACTAATCATAAAACTAGCAATGAGGTGGAAAATGGAAAGAAAGATGGAGAGTATAAATGGAATGGAATCCCAAGAGCAAAGTTGCGTAAAGTCCCTTATGTATCTCATGGTTAATGTGATTGAGTAGAACTCATTCCAAATCCAAACTCAAACCAAGCACACTCAGTGACCTTGCATCAATATACTTGGCCAATCCATCCTCTTGAAGCAACAAGAATACCTCCACAAAGAGTCACCTCCATCTCAAGGAGAGAAATATGGAGAAGAAGGAAGTGAGAAAGGGTCTTAGTTAGAGGGAACCTTCAGGCATGGGTAACATGTCTTTCCAGTGCCATAACTAGTGCTTGTAGCCCATATTGCTTTATTATGTCTAAGGGGTGTGCTTTGAATTCTCACTTTTTTTTGTGAGAACCACACCATGCAAAGACTTATTTTTATTCACTCAGCTTCCTGATATTTGATTAGTGGCAAAATGGTGGAAAACCCAATAAAAAGCATCCAAGCACCCAAGATAATGGCTAGCACAAATGCATCAAATCCCATTGAAGTTACACCCTTTTCAACCATTGAGTCTTTCTTGTAGTTTGAAAAATACCAAGCCACCAATTTATTAAGAAGTTGATTAGAAAAAAGGGACTGTATAGTTCCAAGCCAAGGGAGATCATAGAGTTGAATGGATGAATGGACGACATGGACTCATTTTCTATTTTATTAAAAGAACCCTATCATAATATTAGCATCATAATTCAAAGGTAAAAACCAAACATTAGCAATCAACATTATTATGATATAATCCACCATCGTGAGCATTTATTGTATGACGAATGAAAGTAAATCAAATAAAGAAATAGTAAAAATATGAACGATGGTGCAAGACAAAAAAGAAGTAAAATTGAAAAATCTATAAAATCAAAAAAGGTGTAAAACAAAAAAAATACAAAAAGGGCTGAGGGCCTAGAATGGTTGGCATAGGTGGCCATCTCCCCCATGATTGAGTTAGAAGGAGGAGATCCAAAATAGCAAGCAAGGTTGTTTACCAACAAAGGTAGTATGAGTACTAGCTAATCTAAGCTTATGGAAAGGTTTGGTTTGTTGGACATTGACCAAAAGTNCAAAAAAGGTGTAAAACAAAAAAAATACAAAAAGGGCTGAGGGCCTAGAATGGTTGGCATAGGTGGCCATCTCCCCCATGATTGAGTTAGAAGGAGGAGATCCAAAATAGCAAGCAAGGTTGTTTACCAACAAAGGTAGTATGAGTACAAGCTAATCTAAGCTTATGGAAAGGTTTGGTTTGTTGGACATTGACCAAAAGTTTCTTATTTGGGCTCTCAGGTTTGTATATCATCATGGCCCCTAAAGGAAAATTTTCATGAATGACATAAGGTCCTTCCCACAACATTTGAAATTTGGTACGTTGTGGCACATGTGTGGGATTCCAATAGAGAACCTTATCTCTTGGTTGATATTTAGCTTTCCTAATTCTTAGGTCATAACATTGTTTATTGAAGGCCTTGTGCAATTCATTAGATGATATGGTAGCTAATCAGTTCTCATCTAGCAGGTTAAGGGTCATCAACTGTTGTTNTAATCAGTTCTCATCTAGCAGGTTAAGGGTCATCAACTGTTGTTTCTATGCTAAATCGAGGTCAAGGTTGAGGTCACATGCTGTGGATAGTATATAGAGCTCAGTTTGAATGGGAAGCTATGGTAATTTACTGTACACTAACTCATAGGGAGGGTAGCCTATGGGGAGTTTCCATGTGGAGTGGTATGCCCATAGAGCATTATTCAGTTTAGTGCTCTAGTCTCACCTAAACTTGCTAATGGTTCTTGTCAATATCTTCATAATTTTCCTATTAGTGAGTTTAGCTTGATTGTTCGCTTGGGGGGTGATATGGTGTAGTCAGTTTGTGCTCAACCCCTAAGCGTTGCATTAATTTTTGAAAAGTCACACTTGTGAAGTGTGTACCATTGTCTAAAATAAGTGCACGAGGCACACCAAACCTGTTTACGATTTGTTGTTGAACAAATCGTGCAGCTGTAGATGATGTACAATCCTTAACAACAACTGCTTCTACCCATTTTGTAAGGTAATCAATGGCAACAATAATATAAGCTTTTCCATTGGACATTGGTGTAATCGGCCCCATAAAATCAATTCCCCAAATGTCGAAGGGTTCTAAAGGTTGGATCCATTATTGTGGACCCTCCATTATAGTAGTCATCCCCCCATCACATTGATAGCACTCACAAGATTGGACGAAATTATGGGCATCCTGGAACAATGTAGGCCAATAATATCCTGTGAGCAAGATCTTAATGGCTATTCATCTCTTAGCATAATGAACCCCACAAGGACCCTCATGAGCATCTTGGAAAACTCACAGTTGATCTACCTCAGAAATGCACCATCAAACCAAGTCATTAAAACATACTTTGTAAAGTTGTCCATTAATTTTCATAAAATACTTAGCTCGGTGAAGAAACTATTATTTCTTTTTATCATCAAACCCTTATGGTTTTTGTTGTGTAAGGAGATAGGTGAAAATGCTACTATACCAGTTTGTCTGCATGGTTAATTGATTATTCACTACACCTACAAAGAGCAGTTCATCTGGGAAATAATTAAAAACTGGATACTCATCCTCTTTGTTGTTCCATTGCAACCGAGATAAATGATCAGCAACTATGTTCTTAGTGCCTTTATGATCGATCATTGTAAGATTGAACGCTTGTAAGATTACAAGCCATTGTATGATGTGAGGGCTCACCATTGGTTTATTCATTAGGAACCTTATTACACTATGATCCATGTGTACAAATACCTTATAGTCCAAAACATAGTGCCTAAATTTTTCTAGTGCAAACACTATAGCCATTAATTCTTTCTCTGTAGTAGTGTAGTTGAGTTGTGCATTAGCAATACTCCTACTTGCAGAGTGGATGTAATAAGAATGTTTTTGGTCATCTAACTATGTAAGTATGGATTCTAAAACATAGTTGGACACATCAGTCATTATGTGGAATGACCTAGACTAGTTAGGAGCTTGTATGATAGGTGTTTCTACTAGCTTCTGTTTTAAGGTTTGAAAAGATAGTTTGCATTCCCTGGTCCATTCGAAAGGTATGTCCTTTTTCGTTAATTCATCCAATGGTTTTGCAACCTTTGAAAAGTTCTCAATAAAGCATCTGTAGTAGCCAGTGTGTCCAAGCAATGACAAATATCTTTTACAGTTTCTAGTTGACAAGTAATTCCTTGAATAACTTTGATCTTTTTAGGGTCTACCTTTATCCATTTTTGTGAGATCTTATGCCCTAATACTATGCCTTCTTGGACCATTAAATTACTTTTCTACCTATTGAGCCTTAAATTGGTTTCTACACATCGTTTTAATACTTGCTCTAACCGGTCCAAGGCTTCATCAAAGTTTGCTCCGTAGGTGGAGAAGTCATCCATGAAGACCTCCACATTGTTTCCTATATACTGTTGGAATATGCTTAGAATTAATTGTTGAAATGTTGCAAATGCATTGCACAAGCCAAATGACCTTTGTTTGTATGTAAATGTTCCCCAAGGACTAGTGAATGTAGTCTTGGCTTGGTCTTTTGGGGCTGTTTGTATCTGGTTATACCCATTGTACCCATCCAGAAAACTATAGTAGCAATACCCTACAATGGTGTCTAAGACTTAGTCTATGAATGCCAATGAAAAGTGGTCTTTGAATCTTTCCATATTCAATAACCTAAAAGTTATGCACACCCTCCACTTGCCTCCCTTTTTGGGTACTATAACTAAGTGGCTAACCCATTCGCTATCAGCAATGGGGTAGATGAACCTAGCTTTTAGAAGTTGTTTGTATGTAAATGTTCCCCAAGGATTGGTGACTGTAGTCTTGGGTTGATCATCTGGGGTAATTTGTATCTGGTTGTACCCACTATACCCATCTAGAAAGCTATCGTAGTGATGCCCTATAATGGTGTCTAAGACTTGATCTACGAATGGCAACAAAAAGTGGTCTTTGAATGTTACCATATTTAATACCCTAAAATCTATGCACATCCTTCACTTTTCTTCCTTTTTGGGTATTATAACTAAGGGGCTAACCCATTCGCTATCAGCAATGGGGTAGATGAACCCAACTTTTAGAAGTTGTTCGATTTCTTCCTTAACCACTTACTTAAGCTTTGGGTTCAATCGTCTTTATGGTTGTCTTCAAGGCTTCATGGAGGGATTAGTGTGAATTTTGTGCTGACATATCCTAGGATCTATTTTGGTTAATTCAGGATATGACCAGGCAAAGGCTTTCTACCATTTTTTCATCACCTTCAGCAGTCTCTCTTTTTGTTGAGGAGCAAGCTTCATGTTGATAATTATCGATTTTCCATTTTTAAGAAACGTGTATTCCATACAAGTGGCTAATGGTTTTAGCTCAAGGGGATCTTGCTTAGATTTATTAGGGATTTCCAACTTCCCCCAGTTGATATTTTCAAGGTCAAGACTTGGAAGTTGGTGATGGACTTACTTTAATGTGTCTATGCTATCGATGTAAGTGCAAGTCAAATCCTCAACTGGTTCCATGCATATAGTTGAACTACTATCATCTTGATCAGCTGTCAACCACTGGGTGTCTTCCTATCTTGTAGTTGCTACATACAGGTGTCTTTGTATATCAGTCACTTGTGCACATTGATTGTATGCAGGAAATGTTAAACATTGTACAAACCATGACTTCTGTACGCAATTACACCTTGTGTCATTGTATGCGATGCATGGAACTTTCTTCTTCTTGATCTTTCCAAATGTATTTTTCTTTGATATTTCCAATGAAAGATCACATATTCCTAGGCATGTGTCAACTATGCTTTTCCATGCTCTTCCCATTATGATTGGGAATTCATCCTTACTGTATTTCACTTGAATCACTAGGAAGCCAGCTAGATACAACCACCTACAAATAGTAGTGACAATGTCCTCCACTGGCCCTAATGGGATAGTTATGGACTGGTTGGCCAACTCTAAATGAATGTTACTCTTTTTTAGTGGAGGCAGGTTCTAGGCTTTGTACATTTCTTGAGAGATTAGGTTAACATCGGAACTTGAATCCAAAAGAGCCTTGCACAGTTCATTTCTAGTGATTTGTAGATATATTAGAGGACTCCCAGGATCAAAGAATTTCCTAGGAAGATGGCTAGCTTTTATCCAATAGGTGATGGCATGAGTTAACATGACCATATGCATTAAGCATGATTTTTGGATTGAAGGGAGCTTCGAAGCTTCAAGTGATAGTGAGGTGGTTGAAGAATTAGCCACTTGTGATTGCAAGGGCTTAGTTGGATTGTTGGTTCTAAAGAAAGGTCTTTTCTTCATGCAGTTGTCAAAACAAATAGTAGGTTGAGGGTTAATATCCCTTGTGGCATTACATTACTATAGTTGGGTAGGGAGTTCACCCTACATAGCTGGAGCAAGTGGTTATGAAGTTAAGGGTGGAAGAGGTGCAACCAGATGCAAAGGATGGTATGTTTGTGGAACATCACCCCTAGGAAAAGGAGTCCTATAATACTCACAAGCTTGGTAGTGAGGTTGAGGAGTAACATGACCAATAGAGTCACGAGGAGAGATTGGCTACTAGATGTAATATCCATATGGGTCAGGTTACCAGTAAGGATACTATTGCTGTGGTGGTGGCATTTCCCATGATTGTGGGTATCACCACTGTTGATACTACTTGATCGATTATGATGGAGTTCCACTTGGATAATATGTTAAGGGTTGGTGAAACTATGTTGAGTTACCTTGAGGATAAGGTAACCTTCGGGATGTTTGTCTTTTGTTTAATCATGGGATGAGTGCATGCACCCTAGACTCCTGTAGATGTGAGATTATAGGGCAACATCTCTTAGGATGGTCATATTGGCATATCTCGTATCCACTATCATTATCCATATCTAAGTTCACAACCTCCTCAATGATGGAAACTTTTCCCTTAACTTTGTTACATGCATGTTCAATTTCTCTCTTTTTTCTTTTTTCATGGTCACTACCTTGTTCTCTAGACTCCTCTACTATTTTAATAACAATTTGAAATCTATCATCTAAGGAATCCCACATTTGGTCTACCTTTGCTGATACTTTCGATGCTAATTTTTGGATAGGAAAGGTTTTCCTATTCACCATCTCTTTGAGTGGTGACTCTTCTTCATCCTCACAGAATCTTACTTTCCTCTTTTGAAGGGAAAGATCTCTATTATATTCCTCTGCACTCTCTCTTTTCCTTAGCTCATCTTCTTCTTTAGTAACTTGCTCCAATAATCTTTAAACTTGATGGGTCCTAAGCTCATATAGGCTTCCTTGGACATACGTCCCAAGGGTTCTTCATGTTTCATCCCTAAGCCCATCTACGAGATGGCATAGTTGATCCCTTTGCAAATAACCATGGCTAGGACAACAATGTAACAGTGTATAATAGTGGCCCATGGTAGCATTAAAGGGTTCATGGCCTCCCTATTTCCCTCCTTGGATTTTCTTTAATAGGTTGGACACTCAGGAGTACATGTGGTACTTATTGTTGAATAATTTTAACATGGTACTCCACCTATGAATGAATTCTGGTTCTAAAGACCGGTACTAGCTCTCTGCTTCTTTGACTAGTGTCCATGGGAACAACTTAATTTTTTTCCATTCACTTTCTATGTTTTGTAAGGCACATGCATCATGAAATGCTTATAGATGTTTTTGAGGATCAGTGTTGTACCCCCCCTTCAAATTGTGGTATGTTGTTCATGTCTAATCTCTTGATCCTACTATCTTTTTGGTGCCTTGTTAGGATTCTAGTAGCCTCAATTATGTCTAACATACTTCAAGTAGTGAGTAGGAGTTCATCGTAATCGTCTTATCTATGGCATCTATGATGCCCATGTTGTTCCCTACTCTCCCTTCTTTCACAGTGAGTTTCTCTAGAGTGCCCTCATCTCCTTTCTTGACTATTTTATCTATGACTCCCATTTCGCTTACCCTTATCCTCATGGTATTTTTCTTTGTGACTACATCCGAATCTTGAAGGAGAGGGTGAAGGAGACGATGAAGGTGAAGAAGAAGGAGGATCGTTACCACGATGGTGTCTACTTCCTTCTCTTTGGTGTTCATGGCCTTGATCGTAGTTATGATCAGAACATCCATCTTTGTCATGTGTTCATGTTCCTTTTTTAGATCCTTTGTGTCTGTCGATACTAGAATCTGGGTTATGGATAGTTGAGTAAAGATTCTGATACACAACCCCTTGACTGAAGTCAATGGGAGGAACATCATTATGTGGGTGATTGCTTGAGGTAGGTTCACCACCCTCATTTTTTCTTAGGACATGTGGGACATTCTGCAACAACTTTCCCTTCATGGATTCATGATGTCTCCTATTACAAATCCCTTTGATGATGTGCCTCTGTGGGTCGATACTCTCTTGAGTCATGATCATGCACAACGTACTTTGCTTGTAAGTGCTATATACCAATTCATGTGAGATCACAAAGAAGCATGCCCAGGATAGAGCAATTAGGAGGTAACACTATCTTACCTTCTAAATCTCACCAACATAGTTGTTCATCCTAGTGAAGGATAAAGGTAAATTTTGGTACATATTGATTAGGATGAACATATGCTACACCTCTGATTGTTCTCTATATCAGACATAGGTGGTGAAACACTTTCGTATGAAGAATGAGACATGATTATCTATTCTATGTATAATGTATTATTATTTACTATTTTTCTTTAACCAACCTCAAGGGTTCATTCCAACAATGTGAAAGACTTCCTATGTTCTGGTTAGTGCACAAACAACAAAGTCCCCAGAAACGGTACCAATGATGAGTGATGAGGTATCCCTACACTCAACCATATGAATATGAGCGTCCACACATGATCCAGTCGAATTCCAAGGACTAAGTGCTTATGCACCTTTGTGGAACAAGAATGGGTTGATCAATTGTTGTCTTCCCAAGCTTACTTGTATGTCATGATTGTATGGTTAAGTAAACTTGAGGCGTATGATTTTTATACTTTTTATGTTTTTATGTCCTACTGCTAATAAGGGAGGAGAGAGATAACTAAGTAACTAATTTAATTCAACTACTTATTAACTAGGCTTTAACTAATCCTAACACTAGTATTTGTCCTATAATGGTGTTAAGGACTTGGTCAACAAATCATAGAGGAAAGTGATCCTTGAATGTTGCTAAATTCAACAATCAAGAGTTAATTTAGACCCTTCACTTCCCATCTTTGTTTGAAACAATTACTAAGGAACTAACCCATTCACTATCTACTACTGGATAGATGAATCCTGCTTTTAATATTTTCTCCAATTCTTGTTATACCACTTTTTTGAGTTAGGATTCAATATTCTTTGAGGATGGAAACATGGTTTAACAGCTAGATCTGTATAAATTTGGTGTGGACATATGCATGGATCAATACCTATTATTTCATCATAGGACCATGCAAATATTGTCGGTCATTTACTCACCACTTCCAATAATATTCTCTTCTGCTATTTATCAACATTGGCATTAATAATTATCGATTTCTTATTATTTAGGATGACATACTCTAGTACATCTAGTAGGACTTTCAACTTTAAAGGTTGTAGTTCATACTTGTCTAGAATTTCTATATGTCCCCATTCAATGTCTTCTTCTTGATGTGAGTGTACATAGGGGTGTTTCTTCCTTAACTTCTCTAACTCATCAGCTTCTTCAACATAGGAACTAATAATTTGATTAGATAGTTCCATGTATATTTTCTAGACTTTGTCTCTTTTTCAATAATTAGTAACTAGGTGCCTTCTTGTTTGGTGGCTACTGCATACAGGCATTGTTGCACACACATATCTTCTACACATTGATTGCATGTTGTATTGATTTCTTGTTTGATGGCCTAGATTTTCTGCACACAATTGCTCCTATTATTGTTGTATGTGATACATGGAACTCGACATCTCTATATGATTTTGACCTTATCTTCCTTGGAAATTTCCAACTGTAAGTCTCTAATTTCTAACTTAGCATCCATAGTGCTAAGCCATGCTCTTCCCATGGTTATAGGAAATTCCCCCTTAGTTTCCCCCACATGTATCACTAAGAAGTTAGTAGGGTAAGACTAGTCACTCATGGTGGTAATCACATCATCCACCTATCCTAGTCAAACAGTGATTGACTGGCCTACAAGCTCTAATTGGATGTTGTTCTTTTCTAGTTGAGGAAGATTCTAGGATTTGTATATATCTTGTGAAATGAGGTTTATTCCTAACCCAGAATCTAGTAGAGCTTTGCATGGTTTATGTCCTACTATTTGTAGATATATTAAGGGACTTCTATGATCTATTCTCTTATTAGGAAGTGATCCTTCCTTGATCCAATGTATGATAGTTTGCATGAGCATGGCATTGATCAAATTCAAGTCTATATAATGTGGAAGCTCAATATTCCCTTAAGGAGTATATATTGATGGAATTAATGTGAGTGAAGTTCCCATCCTTTGAACCATTTTTGGACTTGTTCTAAAAAATGAACATTTCCTAGATCTAGGTTCATTCATTATCACATCCTCTTGTGTATTTACTGCCTTGGTAGCATTCTTTTACTATGGTTGTGATGGTAGTTCTCCTTGCATAATCGATGGTGGTATTGGTGGTAGAGAATTAGGAGATTGAACTAATGAACCTAATGTGCATAAGGATTTGAATTCATTCTTAAAGTAGCAGACCTATAATACTTTGGTGGATAGTAGTAAGAGGAAGTATGAAGTTAAGCATTTCCTAGAGAGATTGGCCATTAAACATAATATTCTTAAGGATCTGGTTACCTATATGAATATTTTTCCCATGGCAATGGCATTCCCCATGCTTATGGTTGTTACCACTATTTTTTGTATTGCTCTTGTGGCTAAGAATAGGCTTTACTTGGATAGTATGAAAATTGGAAT
This sequence comes from Gnetum montanum, assembly GCA_015680685.1. NCBI lineage: Eukaryota > Viridiplantae > Streptophyta > Gnetopsida > Gnetales > Gnetaceae > Gnetum > Gnetum montanum. Next base: position 451,271 of record MNCI01010956.1, read on the forward strand.
GGTTGTCTAAGATTACTTTGTGGGTAAGGTAATCATTTTGGCATCTCCTTCTTGATAAACTTGAGGTTAAGTGCATATGTCCTAGACTCTTACAAGTGGGCCATGGCAAGACAACATCCCTTAGGATGTTCATATTGGCACACTTTGCATCCTTCTTTATCTTTTGAACTGGAGTTGATAAATTCCTAAACTACAACAAGTTTTCCTTTATGTCTATAATTCTCTTGTCAGTTATCTCTTATTTTCTTCTCTTTTTTCTTATTTGGTATTTTCTTCGACTATCTTAAGTGCAGTAGCAAGTTTTTCATCCACTAAGTCCCACATTTTCTCTACCTTGGTTGCAATGTCATTGACTAATTTCTAAATAGGTAGGTTCTTATTTTGATTGACATCCTCTAAAGTTTTGTCTTCTTGTCTATTGCACATTCTAACCTTTATTTTCATTATTATAGGATCTCAGTTGTATTCCTCAACTAATTTCCTTTTCTTTCATTCTCCTTCTTCTTTGGACATCTAAGCTATCAGTCCTTGAATTTGGTGGGCTATCATTTGTGATAATCATTCATGAGCATATAGCCTAAAGGTTTCTCTAGTCCTATTCCTTAACCCATTGATAATATTCCTTATTTGTTGCCTTTGCAAAAACCCATGGCCTAGGCAATTATGCAGTAATGAATAATATCTATTCATTGCTGCATTAAGAGATTCATGTATCCCTTGCTTTCATCCTTGGATTTGCTTCCTTAAACTAGACACTATTTAATAGGTCTAATACTTATTATTGAAGATATTTAGCATGGTACTCCAGCTTCAGATCGATTCTAGTTCTAAGGATTGGTACAAGCTTTCGATTTCCTTGAGGAGAATCCTAGGAAAAAACTTTAACTTATGTCAATCACTCTCAATATTTTGAAGAGCATAGACATCATGGAATGCTTGAATATGGTGCTATGGATCTACATTATATCCACCTTCAAATTTTGGAATTTTATTCATGTCTAATCACTTAATGCGACTATCCCTTATGTGCCTAGTAGGGATGTACACTACTTCTCTAATGTTAATTATACTGCAAGTGGCCAGTAGGAGTTCTTCATGATGGCCTGATTTGTGGGATTAGTTGTAGTTGTGATTCCTTCAATGCTCATAGTGTCATTTCCTTTTTTCATGCCTAATCCTATCTCTTTGTTATACATAATCATCTTATTCTTCATCAAGATACCTTCTTCAATATTCATGTCTTTCATGATCCCTATGTCTTTCCCTATCATAGTTTTTGAATCTTAATTCTCTCGTTAGATTTCACTGATGATCATTAGGAGGAAGAGAAAGAAGTTGGAGAACAATGCTAGCTGGTTCTCCTTTTGTGACTTTGTGATTCATTCTCTTATGATTTTGTGAAAGCTCTAGCCCTTATTTTTTGCCTAGCTTTGGAATCTTCTACATCTCTTCTAGGCATTTCCTCAAGGCTCAAATGTAATTGTATTTTTATAGGTTCCTCTAGATGGATGATAGGTGTTTGTGAATGGGATTCATGGGTTTGGTAGAGTTTTTTCATTATGAATGTATCATCATTGCTTTCTTCCAAGACAACATTATGGATTAGTTTCTTTCCTTTATTGTTCTCATGTCTTGTCTTAATGGCAACATTCCTTCTTACTTGTGCTTTCATGGGTTGATATGACTTGGTCATATATTTAGTAACATGATATCCTTCTTGTGCATGGCCAAGGTTCAACCTCATTAAGGTTTCCTATAACATTGATGATGCTAAATGTTCAAGAGGTAAAACTACGTTGCCTTGTAAATCTCTCCACCTTAGTTGTTCATTCTAGTAGAAGATAAATGTGAAGTTAAGATAATATGGATCTACATGAGCATATGAATTTTTTTTTTGCATGGGCACACTCTAGTCTTCTTCATCATATCTTTTGTCATGACTCTTTTGAGTTTCTTTGGCAAGTGGTGACTTTTCCTTAAGTGTAGAATCCATGTTATATGTTTTACACTCTTAAGTGTATGTGTGTTAATGGATTGATTAAAGATATGAAAGATTAATTTTCTGATTCTTAATACAATGAACTTTGTAAGATCAACCACTAAGAAAACATTAATACATCCCCAACAATAGTGCCAATGATGAGTGGCTAGGTATCCCAACACTCTACCATACAAGTCATGAATACACACATGTGACTAGATCATAATTCATGGATGGCCAATGTAAATATGCTAGAAGTTGATAATCAATTCATGATCATTGTCTTCCCACTTTGAGTTAGTGAAGTATAAGTGTATGGTTTAACTCTAAGTGAGACATGATATCTTAATGTTGTTAGCCCATATTACTCCCCAAGTGTAAACATAATGAAAGTGAGAATAAAATTTAAGTCTAAGTGATAATAGAAATGCAAGTCTAGCCTATCCTATGACAATGAGCAAACATTCCTAGCTTGTTGTCCATGTTTTCAACTCATGTAATTGTTACTAGGTTATCAAGTGTTATGCTACTAGTCGAATCAAGCAAAAACACTACTAGGATTACCAAATGATTACACTTATACGCTCAAAACTAGTCGTACTTATTCTGCATTACTAATTGATGAGTAGTAAGTAGTCCCTCTACTCAACCATATGAATCACAAGCATTCACCAACGATCCAATCAAATTTCATAGACTTAGCCTCTAAGTGTACTGATAGACAAAGATAGTGATGTGAGAATTATGATTGTTGTCTTCTTGGCTTTCACTTGCATAAGCTCATTTGTATGGTTAAGTGTAAGCCAAGGCACATTATATTTTTTTATATTTTCATATTTTATTTTATTTAATCTAAGTATAAAATGAAGATAATTGATTAGAAATTAACTAACTATCTAATGCCATAATCTAACTAGCCTAACATAAGCATCTATGCCCACTTTCCATTCACATCCTAAACTCTCCTTAACACTATTGGGTTACCAAGCATCTATCACTGGGCATACCAAATAACCACTGCTGGGATGACAAACTATTAAGCACTATGTTCTAAGTGGTTATACTTGTGTGTTATTATTAAGTTTGTTAATTTACTAACAACATGAATGTACAATGCATGAATAATAAAGTACATGAAGATAAACATTAATCTATTCTAAGTATTACAAGGAGTTCCAAGAATCACATCATTATTATCATCACATCAAAGTATTCAGGTATATTGATGCTTGAATAAGGATTCATACAATCCTTGAAGTCCTACTATAGGCACTTAGAAAATATTCTAACTCTAGGATAGGAAAACTGTAAGACCTTGGCTATGCTACTAACTTAACATGCCATAACTATAGTGGATACACACATTTATATAGGCTAGATTAGACATTGTGTCAATGCATCAAACCATGTGTCGACGAGGCTATGTCAACAAGGCTGCATCAACACATGCATGTCAACTTAGCTAGTCAAATGATTTATCATACCTCCATGACTAAGTAAAAACACATCCTTGAGTGAACAAAAGTAGGATCAAGCTTCTTACAAAATTGGGAAGATATGAGATTATTAACTAACTAACTTCAACTAACTAACTTTGAGTGTTGAATTGTACAAAATTATAAAAATTACAAAAAATGGGGGTTCTTGACAACAAAATCAAACATCCTTACAAAAATGGATGCAAGCAATCCTCTGGTTGCAAGAGACAAAGTGAAGATCTAACAATACTAGGAGGTGAAGGCTCCTAGGATGCTAAATGACCTTCATCAAGCTTTGGCACTCATGGTAGTGGCGATGGCTATGGCTAAGTTTGTCCTTCTACAGCTACTACTTTGGTGGAAGATGACAAGCATCCAATAATACTTTCATCTTCTCCTCCTTACTCCGTGCATCATACATAGTCCATGCAACCTTACCAATATGAGCTAGTACATGGACATTCCATAGATAGGGCATTTTCAAGAATAACTCTTTGACATTGACAAACCATGTTGCAAATTATTTTCATTCGATATTGAACATCTTTACTATGTTTTGCAGTTCATGGTAGTCATTTATTCTTATAGCCATGGTTTCAGCAACTATCCATTGATCTGTGAAACAACTCTTAAGAACTTTTGAGCTTAGAATTGGTTGTCTCTAACCTTTTTTTCTCTCTTTGTGATGCTTGAACTTAGCCTTGTACATGAGGTATGAGCTGGCCACCTACTTTTCCAATTCATACCTTAATCTTCCTACTATCAACATCACCAAGTCTTCATAGCGAAGGTTGATGAGCTCCATGTACTTGGTCATTTTTTCTATGTGCAACTTCTTTAGGTGGATTTCTACTTTGTTGTAGGAATTTAAGCCATTAAAGATTAGTTTCCATACATCAACTCTTTGTTAGAGTTTCTAGAGAGCCTCATTCATCATCGCCTTGGCCAACTAGATTTCTACCTACTTAAGGAGCCCCACCTAGTCCCTATAGTGAATTTTCACTTTTTCAAAATGCAAGACCTCATTCTTCTAGATGGCTACCTTGATGGTCATTTTCTAATGAAGCACCTAAACTTCCTCCATAGATAAATTTCAATTCTTGTCTACCAACCTCCTTAAGTTCATGTTCACCTTGGTGAGTTGCTCTTGTTGCTATCTCACAAATTTGACCATTTGATCTTTTTGCTCCTTGACATTATGCATGCAATAGATGTCGTTGGTAAGGACCAAGCTCTCCTTGTAGACTTGCACCAAGTCCTTATTGGTGTTATAGATAAGAGACTTTGATAAGGATTCATTAAAGATTTTCATTTCCTTAGCATTCTTAGCCTCATTAAGTTTGTTCTGAAGCTATAGGAAAGCTTTATCTCTTGTGATGGCTTAGCTAAGAATGGTGCAATCAGTGAGATTGCCTCTTAGTTATGTAACCTCAGCAACCAATGAATGGTTTTGAGTGGTGGCTACCTCAAGTTGGGCATTGGTAATAATGAGCATGCACTTGATCTCGAATAGCTCTGACTGTGTAGCAATGATCTTTTCTAGGAGATCAAAGATCTCTAGAAGTGGTTTCCCAACTTCCACCAATTGGTCCAAAACCTTATCATGTTGGGTTACGCTACAATTTCCACTTCCCACTCTTGCAGAAGCATGTATATCTTTGAGTGCAACTATATCTGGCATGGCAACTACAAGAGTGTTTAGTGCTTATTCCACTCAATCAGCCATCACTTCTATCATTTTTTCCTTTTCATAGTGCCACATCACTAGGATAATAGCCCCCTTGCCTTCCTCTAGGCACACTGAGAGAGTCATGGCATTCCCAAATATTTTTGGAAACTCTTATTATCCTGGGATGAACATTGTAACTTCTCAAGTTCTTAGATTCGTTCTTGTGGGCACCTACATTCATTGGGTTGAAAATAGTGCAGTGGTCTCCTCCAGCTAGTTTATGATTTTGGTCACTTCATTGAGATGGCTCAATGCTGGCCAATAGGATGATGGTTCTCCAACACTTGCCTCTCTTTGTTGTTGCTGCAAAAACTATTCATGAATTTTCCTCATCTATTCAATAGCTTCATGAGCCTCTAGTGTTGTCTCACTAGTAGGTGGTGGTGGTGGTTGATCCTCCTCTTGCAACTTGGTAGCTACCTTATCCTTCATCATCTTCTACCAAGCTATTGTAGGAGCATGACAAAGTGTATCATTGGTGTACTGGGCTATGCCTCCCCTTCTACAAAGTTTGCAAATTAGGCATGGAAATGGGAGTGTCTTCCTCCCTTAGTCATTCTCTTTGAAGCACTTCTTGATCTTGAGAAAGATAAGTTAAGAAAGGTTGACAAGGAACTTGCCACTTAGAGTGATGCACACATGCATAGAGAAGGTACTAACCTTGCTAGGCCACAATTTTGAAGTAGGCTCCCTCTTTCTTGGTGAGTTCATCATATTTATTATGATCCACCCCATAGCACTGTTGGACCCATTTCTTTTTGGCATCTAGGTCTACCTAAGTGAAAATTTACCTATGCTACCCTTGTGTTAGGTAGGCTGAGGGCCTCTATGATGGCCTCAACCAAGTAGGAGATGTTTAGGTCCTTTATCTTCACTATGGCATCTACCTACCATTTGTTCTAGAAGAGATAGGTTTCTCCCATGTCCTATTATCCACTGGAAGAGAGAATGGACCACATGGAAGACCCTTATAGTCATGCATAGACTTCCTATAGTGTCAACTCCAAGAAGGAACCAAAGCTAAGTTCCTAAAGAACTGAAATCTAGAACTCCTTGGAATGAATTCATTCAAGGTAAGCCTTGATCAATGTAACCTCCAGATTAGTCCTAGGTCTTGGTGCCTCATCTTTTCATGATTGGCCAATCTCAGCTATGGGAATCTTATGAACAGATTCCACTTTGGGATCCTCCCAAAGATGTCATGTTGCATGGATCTCTACTTCTTATTCTTGGAGCTATTGGGGCTATTAGCTTCTTCCTCCTCTTGGCCACTTCTACCTAGGCTAGGATAGTCCTTCTCCTTACAATCCCCTCTTTGGTACCATTTGTGATCACAAACATAGCCAAGGATTAGTGTTTAATATGTAACTTTTAGTACTCTTAGTACCTTTCTTCTTTTGGACAAGTTGAACTTAGGTTAGTTGTGATAATGGAAAATTGATTATTTTATTATTATTTTATTCTTTTAGCTACTCGAGTTTGCTGATGAGGTTTAACTTGATGTGGATTAGTGATTTTTAATATTATTTTACTAGTTAAACCTTTGGGAGTTAGAAAATTTCTAAAAATTTTTTATCAAAAACCATGGGTTTGTGACCCCCATGATGTAAATCTCATCTCTAGCAAATTGAGGGTCAAGGAACAAGTTTATTTGGACAAGTGATTTGCAAGTTATAGTGCTTAGAAGGTGCTCTAGGCTTAGAAAAACGTAAAAAATCCCCTAGTGTTGTGATCCAAATGTGTAAAAATGGCTAAGTGTTGATGCATCTATATAGACTTTTTACGTTACATCAATGGGGATGCGTTGATGCAAATTATTGAAGTGATTTCTTCACATTAAAAAACTAAGTATGAGAAAATATTTTGACAATGAATTTGTAGTTTAGAGGAAGTTAGAAAAGCCTAGAATAAGGATAATCATTGAAGAGGGCTTGAAATTGTATTGGAAAAAGGAGATTTGGATGGAGTTTAATTGCCAAGGAGTGAAAAACTGGATGTTTTGAGGTGAAAAACAATGGTTTTGAAGGCCAAATGATAATGGGACAAAATGTTTAACCATCTAGACCAAAGAGTATGCAAGTGGATCCTCCCCATAGTAGGCTCATGCCTTTAATACCCTTGCATGCCCTCATATTAAGGAGTCTATAGGCATCAAGGATGATGAATGGTTATGGATTGTTAAAAACCAAACCACACAAGAAATCACCAAGGAATTAAGACATACCAAAATGAACATATTAATTAATCATGATAAGAGGCAATGAGGTTATAGATGGATAGAATTGATGATGGTAAAGAGAGGATGGAATGAAGTTCCTTATCCTAGTCACATGAAGTTCTCTATAGATTTTGTAATTACAATGACTTGGTATTGTCCCATCCTTAGTTGAAATCAAGTCCATCCACTTCCAGTGACTTTGCATTAGCAAATTGAGACTGTTTGATCCCCTAAAGCTCATAAACACCCCTAAAGATCACACACTATTCCAAATAGAGAAAAAAGAGAAGTATAAAGTGAAGAGGATCTTAGTTATAGGGGTGCCTTTAGGCATGGGTAACATTTCTTTCTAGCCTCATAACTTGTGCTTTTCATCCATTATTTTGTCTAAGGGGTGTGCTTCAAATTCCCATGCTATTTTGTTGTTTTTTTTTTCATGGGAACCACACCATGCAAAGACATTGCTTCTTGTTATTAGTTGACATTAAGAATGGTGAGGAATTGATGAGAATACCCATAACACTTAAGATAGTAGGCAANCATTAAGAATGGTGAGGAATTGATGAGAATACCCATAACACTTAAGATAGTAGGCAAGTATAATATGTGATAAGTCCTCTTGAATTCATACCTTTGTCAATTTCACTTGATTCAGTCCAAGTCTAGAAAATATGAAGGTCAAGGTTCTTTAAAATTTTTTGTTAAGAAAGGAATTCATGCTTCCTAAATAAGAGAAAACCATGGAGTTGGTGGAATGGGTGGATGATGTGACTTCACTATTTGATATCATGAGAAAATCAATGTCTCATTAATTAATGTTAAAATTCAATGATGAAATCTAGTCATTAAGAAATCAATTTAAACAATAGAATTCAGTTAGCCACCATTGATCTATAGCTATATTTGGCACCAAAGTCCTAATGAAAATGAAGAAGAAAAAGACATGCAAGAATATCCAAATAAAGAAAAATATAAAAGAAATTATAAAATATTCAAGAAAATGGAAAACATATAAAAAAGGTGTAAACAAAAAAGTTGAAAAACTAAGGAGCCACTTATAGGATTTTAGTATGGATGGCCATCTCCCCCACAACTAAGCTGGAAGGGAGATATTTGAAAGATTGAGTGTGCTTGGCCATCAGTGCTTGGCCATCAGTTGAGACATTATTCCCACTGGTTGTTCTTGCCTCTAGGAAAGGTTTAAGTTGTTGCATGTTGACTAATAACCTTTTATTTAAGTTAGTAGGATGGTAGATCATCATGGCCCTAGATGGCAAAGTTTCATCTATAATGTAAGGGCCCATAGTGTTTTAAATTTTGTATGTTGAGCCACATGCATGAAATGTTATCTCCTAGTTGAAATTTCACTTTCCTTATTCTAAGGTCATGGTGTTGATTGCTTTGTGCCTTGTGCACTTCACTCAATGATAGGGCCACTAAGCTATTCTCATCTATCATGTTGAGATTCATCAATCTTTCTCTTTAGACAAGACTTAGATTTAGGTCAAGGTCACATGCCATTGAAAGTTTATGAAGCTCAATTTGAATGGGAAGAGTTGGAAGTTTTCCATACACTAACTCATAGGGAGAATATCCAATAATAAGTTTCCATGTTGAATGATAAGTCCAAAGAGCATCATTGAGTTTATTGCTCAGTCCTTCCTATATTTATTAATGGTGCATGCTCATATTTTGGTAATTTCTCTATTGGTGACCTTAGCTTCGCTATTGGCTTGGGGGTGGTATAGAGTTGTTAGTTTATGTTCAACCCACAAGCATTACATGAGCTTTTGAAAGGTGGAACCAATAAATTATGTTCCATTATCTAAGATTAGTGTCCACGGCATACCAAACCTATTTACAACATTTCGTTGTACAAACTATGCTACTATAGAAGATGAATAGTTGGTGATGGCAGCACCTTCAGCCCACTTGGTGTAATAGTCAACTACCATGACAATGTATGTCTTTTCATTTTCCATGTGGTTGATGGACCCCATGAAGATTGATGAGTGGCGAGGTACCCCTACACTCAACCATATGAATACGAGCGTCTCACGTACGATCCGATCGAACTCCAAGGACTAAGTGCTTATGCACCTTAATGGAACACTTAAGCTTAATCAATCGTTATCTTTCCAAACTTACTTGTATTGTCACGGTTGTATGGTTAAGTAAGCTTGAGGTATATGATTTTTATATATTTTATCTTTTTAATGTCTTATGCTAATGGGGGAAGGTGAAGAGAACTAAGTAACTAACTTTCCTTAACTATTCACTAACTAAGTTCTAATTACCTTAGCATCAGTATTCGTTCCCACTTGCCGTACACACCCTAAACTAGTGCAACGCTGCTAGGAATACTAAACGCTACTCGTTATTTGGTTACCAAGCATTACACATGTGCTTGAAGCGGTCATACTGAATGCACTTAACTAAGAGAGTCAAGGGTTGAGAGAGATTAATTATCTAGGAAAGCATTTAAATAATTAACAATAATTAATTCCTATTTATCTTAGTCCACTTGCTGCAAGGTTTACCAGAAAGTTTATCTTTATTGTCGTACACAAATGTGTGCTCAGGTACAATTTTCTTGAATAAAGATCCATTCACTTTAAGACTCCTACTACGGGCACATGAATATTATTCTAACTTTGGAATGGTAAAACTGCAAGAGTTTGGCTAAAGGTCTAGATCTAGATGCCGAAAATAGGAAAAGCTGCCTTTTCTTTATAGACATTGCGGCAGGCTACGATATTGCGTACGCGATATCGTAGGTGTCGATGCGATATCATAGCTCATAATACCCCCATGACTGAATGAAAACTTGTCCTCAAGTTCCTTAAAAAATATTGGGAAGGTATGGGATTATTGACTTGAATGACACTAATAGTGAATTGGATGACATGTGAACAGATCATCATTACAACACATGAAAAATTTAGTGTTCATAACAACAGCAATGAACACTATACACATTTGACATCCAGCATTATTTGGCAGCTGGGAGAGAAGAGAGAAGAGAGAGAAAAAAGAAGAAGTCTGCTGTTGCCGATGCCAAGATTGCACTTTTCATTGTCCATCCATAAGCACACCATCAATCTTATTCCTTACATAACTGCTTCAGCACCAATCCATTCCAAGTGTTCCCTCCAGATCCAATTCGTTGTTGTATGATTGCCATCTACACACACAACACAGTCTTATATTAGCAAGGATAAATGAATCACAATGCAGTTGATACTTTGCTTCGGTGTAAGGTCCATTAGCTGAGTTCTAATATGGCTGATGCAGATTTTGGAGATATAATAATGGTGACTACCCAAGGTGTAGGGGTTAAGAGAAATCGAAAAAATTGGGTCAGGACCCCCATGACTAAGAGTGAACCTCCGGTAGCGAGAGAATGGAAAAAGATAAGGAATAAGAAATATGGAGAAAAAGAAACAATGGAAAAACTGATAAAATGAATTTCAGGGATGGAAATGAAAAAAATAAATGTTGATTGCAAAAATGTTTAAGGGAAAGAAATTAACTGATGCACCAAATAGGAATGGCAGTAGGTCCTCCCCAAAGCAGGCTCATGCCCTTCATGCCCTGACAATCCCACATTTAAAGAGTCCATAGGCTCTAGAAATGTTATTTGGAAGCAAGAGTTAAAGTCTTAACCACAAGAATTTACCAAAAAGAAAATAATGCATCAACCAAAATATGGACTATTGATACAACCGACAATGAGGTGCAAAATGGAGAAAGAAGGATGGAAGAAGAGAATGGAATGGAGTCTCAAGAACAAGGTGGTGTACAGCCCCTTGTGTGTTAATGGTTAATGTGACTTAGTAGATCTCATTCCAAATCTAGCCTCAAACCAACCACATCCAGTGACTTTGCATTAATACATTTGGCCAATCCATCCACCTAAAGTAACATGAATGCCTCCATCACAGAGTCACCACCATTCCAATGAAACGAAAAAGGAGAAAGTAGGAAGCAAGAAAGAGCCTTAGTTAGAGGGAACATGTTTGTTTAGTTCCATAACCAATTCTTGTAACCCAGATGATTATTTTATCTAAGGGGTGTGCTTTGAATTCTCACTTTTTCATCATCATTTTTTTACGTGAGAACCACACCATGCAAAAACTTATTATTTTTATTAGCTTAGCTTCCCGATACTGGAGGAGTGTCGAAATGTTAAGGAAAACTCAAGAAGAAAACATCCAAGCACCCAAGAGAATGGCCAGCATGAATGCATCAAATCCCCTTGAAGTCACATCCTTTTCAGTCCTTGAGTCCTTCCTTAGTTTGAGAAATGCCCAGTCACTGATTCGTTAATAGTTCTTATTATTTAAGGAAAGGGATTGTACAATTCCAAGCCAAGAGAGACCATAGAAATTTATGGATGTATGGATAACGTGGACTCATTGCCTATTATATCAAAAGAACCATACCTTAGTATCAACATTATAACTCAAAGGTAAAAACCAAGCATTAGCAATCAATGGAGTACAGTTCATACCATCTTCAGGAGCACTTATTAGGTGATGAACTTAACGAAATAAATAAATACATAAATAATGGAAAAAGTATAAATGATGTTGCAAAACAAAAATAAGAAAAGTTAAAGAAATTTGTAAAACAAAAATGTGTAAAAAAAAACTTAAAAAGGGACTAAGGGCCTTGATTGATCACCATAGGTGGCTCTCTCCCCCATGACTGAATTGAAGGGAGGAGATCTGAAATAATGAGTGAGGTCATCCTCTCTCCGAGGTATTATGTGCACCGGTTATTCTAGATTCATGATAAGGTTTGGTCTATTGCACATCGACTAATATTCCCCTATTGAAGCATTTTCTTGAATATTTTAGGAGTTTCCAACTTCCCCCAATTGATGTTTTCGGGTTAAGGGTTGGAAGTTGGCAACACTCTTGCTCCAGTGCATCTATGCCTTCTATGTGGACACAAGTTGGTCCCCTAGTTAGTTCCATGCATTTTGGTAAGTTGTTCTCTTGATTAGCTATCAACCACTGGGTGTCTTCTTATTGTGTGGTTGCTACATAGAGGCATATTTGTATGTTAATTTCTTGGGCACACTAGTTGCATGCACGCAATGATGAACATTCTTGTATGTAATCACCCCCTGTATCACTGTATGTGATGCATGGAACTTTCTTCTTCTTGATCTTCCCAAAAGTTTTTTCCTTAGATATTTCCAAGGAAAGATCATGGATTCCTAGGCATGCATTTATGGTACTGAGATATGCCCTCCCCATTATTTTTGGGAAGTCCCCTTTGTCATTATTTACTTGTATCACTAGGAAATCAGCTGGGTATGACCAACCACACACAGTGGTAATGATGTCCTCCACCAGTCCCAAGGGAACAATGATGGATTGGTCAACTAGCTCTAAGCGAATATTGCACTTCTTTAGTGGAGGCAGGTTCTAGGCTTTATACATCTCTTGTGATATTAAGTTGATTGTAGAACCTGAGTCCAAGAGAGCTTTACATGGCTCATTCCAAACAACTTGGAGATAGATTAAAGGACTTCTAGGATTAAAGAATTTCCTGAGAAGGTGGCCCTCCTTAATCCAGTCAGTCACAGCATGTGTTAACATAACCATTTGTGTTGAGCTCTATTTTTGGTTTGAAGGGAGCTCAGAAGCCTTATTTGATGGAGAAGTGTTCATAGGCTCAACCGCTTGTGGTTGTGAGACCTTAGTTGGACTATTGGTTCTGAAGAAGGGTATTCTCTTTGTACGGTTCTCAGAACCAGCAGTAGGTTGAAGGTTCACAGCTCTCGTAGCAGTGTGTTGCTATGATTAAGTGGGGAGTTCCCCTTGCATTGCTAGAGCAGGTGGTAATGGAGCTATCGGTGTGAGAGTTGCGGATGGATTTGGAGGATGGTATGTATGTGGTGTATCTCCCCTAGGAGAAGGAGTCCTATAATACTCATGAGCTTGGTAGTGATGTTGTGGGGTCACGTGACCAACCAAGTCACATGGAGAGATTGGCTTCTGCATGTAGTAGCCATATGAATTTGGTTGCTGATAAGGGTATTGCTGCCTTGGCGACGGCATCCCCCATGACTGTGGGTATTGTCACGACTGGTGTTACTCAATAGGTTGTGGCGGAGTTCCACTTGGATAATATGTTAATGGTTGGTGAAACTGCCTTGGGTTACCTTGGGGATAAGGTAACTTTCAGGGTGCTTTCTGTTTGTTAAGTCATGGGTTAAGTGCATACACCCCAGACTCTTACAGATGTGAAATTACTAGACAACATCCCTTAGGATGGTCATACTAGCATATCTCACATCCACCATCATTTTCCATGTTAGAGTCCACAACCTCTTCGGTGATGGCCATTTTACTTTTACCTTTGTTACGTGCATGGTCCAAATCCCTCTTTTTCTTTTTGTCATAGTCACTACTTTGCTCCTTAGAATCCTCTACAATTTTGAGAACGGTTTCAAATCTACTATCTAAGGAGTCCCACATTTGGTCTACCTTTTCTGACACTTCTATTGTTAATTTTTGGAGTGGAAAGGTTTTCCTATTCACCATCTCTTCGAGTGGTGACTCTTCCTCCTCCTCACAGAATCTCACTCCCCTTTTTCGGAGTGAAGGATCATGGTTGTACTCTTTCGTGCTTTCTCTCTTACGTAGCTCCCCTTCTTCCTTGGCTACTTGCTCCAAAAATCTATGAACCTGATGGAACCTAATCTTTGATAATCTCCCTTGGGCATACGTTCCAAGGTTTCTCCTAGTTTCATGCCTAAGTCCATCTACGAGATGGCATAGTTTATCCTGCTGCGAGTAACCATGGCCTGGGCAATGATGTAACAATGCATAATAACAGCCCATGATAGCATCCAAGGATTCATGACTTCCTTGCTTCCATCCTTGAATTTGCTTTTGTAGCTTGGACACTTGGGAGTATGTTTGATATTTATCATTAAATAGTTCTAGCATCGTACTCCACCTTCGAATGGATTTCAGTTCTAAGGATCAGTACTAGCTTTCTACTTCTTTCATCAGTGTCCTTGGGAATAACTTTAATTTTTGTCATTCATTCTTGATATTCTTCAAGGCACATGCATCATGAAATTCTTGTAAGTGATTTTTAGGATCAGCATTGTATCCCCCCTCAAATCATGGGATATTATTCATATCTAACATCTTGATCCTGCAATCTTTTTGATGCCTTGTGGAAATTCTTACAGCCTCCGTGATGTCTGACATGCTTTGGGTTGCAATTACGCGTTCTTCGTGGTTATTTCTTTCATAGCATCTGTGATGTCTACGTGGTTCCCTACTCTCCCTTCTTCTATGCTGTGATTCTCTAGAATTCCCTCATCCTCGTTCTCAACTCTCTCATCGACGTTTCTCATTTTGTTTACCCTTATCCTCATGGTTAGGTTCCTTATGACTGCGGCTCAATACTGAAGGAGAGGGTGAATGTGATGATGCAGGTGAAGAAGAAGGAGAACCATTGCCATGATGATCAGAACGCCCACCCTTATCATGTGTTTGTATTCCCTCATTGAACACTTGGTGTTCGTGGGGATCAGAACCAGGGTCGTGAATCGTGGAGTGAAGGTTTTGATACACCGCCTCCTCATCGTCGTTAGGAGGGGGAACATCATTTTGTGGAGAACCTATTAAAATAGCTTCACCACCCTCAATTTCACTTAAGATGGGTGGAGTGTTATGGGATCCTTTGCCCTTCAAAGAGGTGTAATAACTCTCCTGTCACAAGTCCCATTGACGTTGTGCTTCTGTGGGGTGGTAGTCCCTTGTTTCGTAATCACATGCAACGTATTCCGCATATAATTGTGACATGCGTATTTGTGCAAGAGCACGAAGAAGCATGTTGGGGACTACTCAGTTTGGAGGCAACACTATGTTACCCTCCAAGTCTCTCCAACGCAGTTGTTCATCTTGATGAAGAATAAAGGTAAAGTTGGGTATATACTCATCATGATGAATATATACCACATGGAATTGTTGAGGAACTGGTGGATCTTGGTTACGTATGTTATGCCATCGACTATCTCTTGTGTTGTTCCTAGGCGATGAAGTGCTTTTGTGAGAAGAAGAAGACATTTTTATCTAATGTGCTATTTACCGTTATCTTATTTTTCTTTTGATCAACCCTAAGGGTTTGTTCTAGCATCCCAACGATATGAATGATCTCCTATGTTCTACGTAGCACACAAACAACTAAGTCCCTGGCAACAACACCAGTGATGAGTGGCGAGGTACCCCTACACTCAACCATACGAATACGAGCGTCTCACGTGCGATCCGATCAAACTCCAAGGACTAAGTGCTTATGCACCTTAATGGAACACTTAAGATTAATCAATCGCTATCTTTTCAAACTTACTTGTATTGTCACGGTTGTATGGTTAAGTAAGCTTGAGGTATATGATTTTTATATCTTTTATCTTTTTAATGTCTTATGCTAATGGGGGAAGGTGAAGAGAACTAAGTAACTAACTTTCCTTAACTATTCACTAACTAAGTTCTAATTGCCCTAGCATCAATATCCATTCCCACTTGCCGTACATACCTTGAACTAGTGCAACACTATTGGGATTACCAAATGCTACTCATTACTGGGTTACCAAGCGTTNACTATTGGGATTAGCAAATGCTACTCATTACTGGGTTACCAAGTGTTACACGCGTGCTCAATGTAGTCGTACTGAATGCACTTAACTAAGAGATTCAAGGGTTGAGAGAGATTAATTATCTAAGAAAGCATTTAAACAATTAACAATAATTAATTTCTATTTAGCTTAGTCCACATGCTGCAAGGTTTATCAGAAAGTTCGTTTTTATTGTCATACACAAATGTGTGCTTAGGTACAATTTGCTCAAATAAAGATCCGTTTACTTTAAGACTCCTACTCTGGGCACATGGAAATTATTCTAACTTTGGAATGGTAAAACTGCAAGAGTTTGGCTAAGAGTCTAGATCTAGATTCCTAAAACAGGGAAAGCCATCTCTTATTTATAGACATTGCGGTGGGCTACAATATCGCATACACGATATCGTAGGTGTCAACGTGATATCGCGGCTCATCAAAGTTAATCCCCCAAGGATCGAAAGGCTTTAGTGGTTGGATTCACTATTGATGCCCTTCCATTCACATGGTCATGCCTTCATCACATTAACACCTATCACAAGAATAGAAGAAGTGATGGGCATCCCTAAAGATCATGGGCCAATAATACCCTATCATGAGGATCTTAATGGTCATCCTTCTTCCAACTTAGTGGATCCTACAAGGGCCTTCATGTGCATCCTTAAAGACTCTAAGTTTATCTACATTGGGGACACACCCTCATACCAGGTCATCTATGCAACTCTTGTAGAGGTTGCCTTTGATTTTCATGAAGATCTTGGCCTAGTGAAAAAACTATTATTTCTTCTTGTTATACCACCCCTATGGCATCTCTTGTACAAGTAAATAGAAGAGGATGTGATCATACTAGTTTATTTCCTTGAGATCTTGATCATTAATAACACCAACAAAGAGGATTTCATTAGGAAATTAATTAGACAATAGGCCCTCATCCTCTTTGATATCCAATCATAACCAAGATAAGTGATCAGCAACCACATTCTCAATACCCTTTTGATCAATCATCATTAATTCAAACTCTTAAAGGATCACCAACCACCATATGACATGGGGGATCACCATTAGCTTATTTATCAAGCATCAAATGGCATTGTCGTTGGTATGCATAAAAACCTAGTATCCATGCACATAGTACTTGAATTTCTCTAAGGCGTACACCACTACCATGAGTTCTTTTTTAGTTATGATGTAGTTTAGTTGTGCATCTATAGTACTCTTTCCTACATAGTGGATGTAATATGGACATTTTTTATCATCCATTTGTGTAAGCATAACCCCAAAAGCATAATTTGATGCATTGGTCATGATGTGAAATGGCCTAGACTAGTCTAGTGCTCATAGGATTAGAGTTTCTACAAGTTTCTATTTTAATTTTTGGAATGAATTATCACATTTTTTGGTCTAGAAAAATGGTGCATCTTTCTTTGTAAATTCCACCAATGGTTTGGCATTCTTCAAGAAGTTTACAATGAAGCACCTATAGTAACCAATGTGGCCAAGGAATGACCTTACATCTTTTATTCTCTCTGGTTATCTAGTTATTCCTTGACTGATCCTTACTTTTTTTCGGTTGACTTCAATCCCTTTGTTTGAAATTCAATGCCCCCAAGACAATGTCCTCTTGGACCATTAGGTGGCTCTTCTACCAATTGAGCCTCATATTTATCTCCACACACTGTTAAAGAACTTGCTCAAGGTGGTCCAAGGCTTGCTCAAAGGTAGCCCCATAGTTAAAGAAGTTATCCATAAAGACCTCTACCCCATTACCAATCTATTGTTGGACGATACTTAGGATCAACTATTGAAATGTTGCAAGAGCATTGCATAGGCCAAAGGGCATCTTCCTCTATGCAAAAGTCCCCCAAGGACTTATGAATGTTATCTTCACCTACTCCTCCAATGCTATCTATATCTAGGTATAGCCACTATAACCATCCAAAAAGCTATAATAACAATGCCCTGCAATGGTGTCCAACACTTAGTTTACAAATAGTGATGGAAAATGATCTTTGTAAGTTTCCATATTCAATAGCCAAAAGTCTATACAGACTCTCTACTTTCCTTCCTTCTTTGGTACAATAACAAGTGTACTAACCCACTCACTATCCACAATGAGGTAAATGAACCTTGCTCTTAGGAGTTGTTCAATCTCTTATTTAATGATTTGCTTGAGCTTCAGGTTCAAGTGTTGTTACAGTTGTCTTTGTGGCTTGATAGAGGAGTCTATGTAGATTCTATGCTAGCATATGTGAGGATTAATCCATGTCAGCTCATGATATGAATAAGTGAAGGTTGTTGGCCATTTTTTCATAACTCCCAACACTTTCCTTTTCTATTTTGGAGCAAGTGTAGCATTGATAATTACCAACTTGCCATTGTTTAGAAATGCATATTCATTTCCTTCTAGTAGAGCCTTTAACTCAATGGGCTCTTAATTGAAATTTTTAGGAATCTAAAACTCTCCCTACTCTATTTCACTTTGTGCATCAGAGAGTTGGGAATGGATCTGCTTATATTTATCCATGCTTTCAATGTAGAAGCTAGTGAGGCTCTCAGCTGGTTCCATGCACATTGTTAATCCAACCTCATTATTTGTTATTAGCCACTTGGTATCTATTTGTTTAGTGGCTACTATGTACATGCACCTTTGAATTTCTATAGTCTCTACACACTGATTGCATGCTTGAACTCATGTGCCTTTGATGGTCTATAGTCTTTGCATGCAATAACACCCCATGTTAATGCATGGGATGTATGAAACTCTCTTCTTCTTGATCTTTCTAAACATATTTTCCTTGGAAATTTTCAAGTAAAGATCTCTAATCCCCAACCTGACATTAATGGTGCTCAACCATGTTCTATCTATGATGATAGGGAAGTCACCCTTGTAGTTCTCCACTTGGATTACTAGAAAATTGAAAAGATAGTACCATCCATACACAATGGTCATGATATCCTCTATCAATCCTAAGGGAATAGTGATGGATTGGTCTACCAGGTCCAATTTGATGTTGATTTTTTTAAGGGAGGCAAGTTCTAGGCTTTGTGCATCTCTTGTAAAATTAAGTTAACTTTAGAACCTGAATCCAGAAGAGCCTTGCACGATTCATTTTTGACAATCTACAAGTAAATGAGAGGACTCCTAGGATCAAATCTCTTTCTAATAAGATGGCCAACATTAATTCAATTTATGATTGCATGGGTTAACATGAAAACATGTAGCTAGGGAGCACTTTGGTTTGAAGGATACTCGATAGGGATTTTAGAGGTTGAAGTAGTAGGGTTGGCAACCATAGGTGTTTGAGAAGACTTCATGAGGCTATTGAATTTAAAGAATGGCCTCTTGTGAGGCTTGGATTTAAGACCACTCAGCTATGAAGCTAGTTGTAAGTTTATTGCCCTTATGATGTTTCTTTACTATGGCTAGGAAAGTATTTTACCATGCATAGATGGAGTAGGTGGTAAAGGTGTTCATGATGGTGGTGCAGGAGTGGATGGGTGTTGAGGATAAAAGGAAAAAAAAGATCCATTCCTTAGAGAAGGTACTTTGTAATACTCTGGAGGATGGTAGTGGTGTGGAAAGGAAGCGTGATTAGAAGAGTCACATGGAGATACTAGCTGCTAAATGTAATAACCATAGGGATCAAGTTGGTCATAAGGATACTACTACCTTGGATGTGGCATCCACCACCAATATGAATTTTGCCACTGTTGGTGTTGCTCTTGGGGTTGAGGCAACGCTCCACTCAGTTAGTATGCTTATTAGTGGAATTACTACTGATACTTGCCTTGTGGATAAGACAACCTCTTAGGTGCTTGCTATTTTACCAATCTAGGATTTAAAGTATATATCCCAAATTCTTGTAGGTGTGACAACACAGGACAACATTCCTTAGGATATTTTTCATCATTAATGTTTGAATTTTTAGCCTCCTCTACTACTGCAGCTTTATCCTTTTCTTTATGATATTCTTGTTCAACATCCTTTTTCTTCCTTCATTCATGACCACTACCTCCTTGATCTCTACATTCATCTACAACCTTCAAAGTATTTTTAAAATTCTCATCCAAGAAGTTCTACATCTTATCTACCTTAGCCAATATTTTAATAACTGATTTCTATATCGGTAAGGTTTTCCTCTACATCACTTCATCAAGTGATGCCTTCTCCTCATTCTCATAGAAGTATACCTCCCTCTTGCAAATGAAGGAGTCTATATTATACTCCTTTGTAATTTTCCTTTAACTCTCCTTCCTTTTTAGCCACCTATTCTATGAGCCTTTGGATTTAATGGATCCTTAGCTTAGAAATTCTTCTTTATTCATGGATCCCAAGCGATGAGCCATGATATCGCATACATGATATCGCATCTGCAATATCACATTTGCCCTGCGATATCGCGTCCCATCTCATTTTCTATAAATAAGAGGTAGCTTCCCTTATTCTAGGGAGTTATATTTAGACCCTTAGCCAAAATCTTGTAGTTTTACCATTCCAGAGTTAGAATAATTTCCATGTGCTCGCAATAAGAGTCTTAAAGTGAATGGATCTTTATTCAAGCAAATTGTACCTAAGCACACATTTGTGTATGGCAATAAAGAAAAAATTTATGATAAACCTTGTAGCATACGAATTAATATAAATAGTAATTAATTATTGTTGAATGTTTAAATTCTTTCCTAGTTAATTAATCTCTCTCCCAACCCTTGACTTTCCTAGTTAAGTACACTCAGTACGACCACTTCGAGCATGTGTGTAGTGCTTGGTAACCCAGTAACGATTAGTGTTTGGTAATCCTAGTAGCGTTGCATTGGTTTAGGATGTGTGCAGCAAGTGGGAATGGATACTGGTGTTAGGAACAATTAGAACTTAGTTAGTGAATAGGTAACAAAACTTAGTCACTTAGTTCACCTTACCTTCCCCTATTAGCCTAAGACCCTAAAAAGATAAAAGTTATAAAAACCATATACCTCAATCTTACATAACCATACAACTGTGACAATACAAGTAAGTTTAGGAAGACAACGATTGATTAACTCTGAGTGTTCCATTAAGGCTCATAAGCACTTAGTCCTTGGAGTTCGACTGGATCGCATGTGAAACGCTCGTATTTGTATAGTTGAGTGTAGGGGTACCTCACCACTCATCATTGGCGTTGTTGTCAAAGACTTAGTTGTTTGTGCACTATGTAGAACATAGGAAATCATTCATATCATTGGGACACTAGAACAAACCCTTAGGGTTAGTCAAGGAAATATAAGACAATGGTAAATTGCACACTGAACAAGACGAAAATGTCTTCTTCTTCAAACAAAGGCACTTCACCACCTAGGACTAACACAAGAGACAGTCGATGGCATAACACACGTAACCAAGATCCACCAATTCCTCAATAATTTTGTGTGGTACATACTCATCATGATGAGTATGTACCCAACTTTACCTTTATTCTCCATCAAGTTGAACAACTACGTTGGAGAGACTTGAAAGGTAACATAGTGTTGCCCCCAGACTGATCAGTCCCCAACATGCTCCTTCATGCTCTCACACGAATAGGCATGCCACTTTTATATGTGAAATAAATTACATGCAATCATGACACAAGGAACTATCATCCCACATAAGCACAACGTCAATGGGACTTGTGACAGGAGAGTTACCATGCATCCTTGAAGGGTACATGGCCCCATAATGCCCCACATGTTTTAAGCGAAATTGGGGATGGTAAAGTAGTTTCAATAGGTTCCCCATCAAATGATGTTCCCCCTCCTAANGTAGTTTCAATAGGTTCCCCATCAAATGATGTTCCCCCTCCTAACAACAGTTAGGAGATGGTGTATCAGAACCTCCACTCCATGGTTCACAACCCTGGTTCTGATCCCACGAACACGAAGTGTTCAACAAGGCAACACAAACACACGATAAGGACAAACGTTCTGATCGTAATCACGATCGGGGCCAAAACCACCAAAGAGACGATATAAAACATCATTATGGTAATGGTTATCCTTCTTCTTCACCTTCATTGTCACATTCACTCTCTCCTTTAGTGTCCAGATGTAGTCATAAAGAACCTAACCATGAGGATAAAGGAAAATAGAGTGAAAAACATCGATGAGACAGTCGAGAACGAGGATGAGGGCACTCTAAGGAATCATGGCATAGAAGAAGAGAAAGTAGGGAACCACGTAGACATCATAGACGCTATGAATGATATGACCATGAAGAACCCCTACTCGCAACTAGAAGCATGCTAGATATCACGGAGGCCATAAGAGTTCCAACAAGGCATCAAAAGGATGGTAGGATCAAGAGGTTAGACATGAACAATATACCATGATTTGAAGGAGGATACAACGCTGATCCTCAAAACCATTTACAAGAATTCCACGATGCATGTGTCTTACTGAACATAGAAAATGAATGGCAAAAATTAAAGTTTTTCCCAAGGACACTACTAAAATAAGCGGAAATCTGGTACTGGTCCTTAGAATCGGAATCCATTCGGAGGTGGAGTACAATGTTAGAACTATTTAATGATAAGTACCAAATGTACTCCCAAGTGTCTAACCTATGAAAGAAAATCCAAGGATGGAAGTAGGGAAATCATGAACCCTTGGATGTTGCCATGGGTCATTATTATGCACTTTTACATCGTTGCCCAGGCCATGGTTATTCACAGCAGGATTAACTACGTCATCTCGTAGATGGACTTAGGCATGAAACAAGGAGAACCCTTGGAACATATGCCCAAGGGAGATTATTAGAGCTTAGCTCTCATCAAGTTCATAGATTGCTAGAGCAAGTAGCCAAGGAAGAAGGGGAGCTACATAAGAGAGAAAGTGTAAAAGAGTATAATCGAGATCCTTCCCTTCGAAAAAGGGGAGTGAGATTCTGTGAGGAGGAGGAAGAGTCACCACTCAAAGAGATGGTGAATAGGAAAACCTTGCCACTCCAAAAATTAACAAAAAATTTATCAACAAAGGTAGACCAAATTTGGGACTCCCTGGATAGTAGGTTGGAAACTATTCTTAAAATCATAGAGGTTTCTAGGGAGCCAGGTAGTGACTATGAAAAAAAGAAAAATGACAATGCACGTAACAAAGGTAAGGGCAAAATGACCATCACCGAATAGGTTGTGGATTCAGATATAGATAATGACAATGGATGTGAGATATGCTAATATGACCATCCTAAGGGATGTTTCCTAGTAATATCACATCTACAAGAGTCTGGGGTGTATGCACTCAACCCATGACTTAACAAACGGCAAGCACCCCGACGGTTACCTTATCCCAAGGTAACCTAAGGCAGTTCCACCAACCTTCACCTATTATCCAAGTGGAACTCCACCACAACCTTTTAAGCAATACCAATAGTGGCAATACCCACAATCATGGGGGATGCCACCACCAAGGCAACAATACCCCTACCGGCAACTAGATCCATATGGCTACTATGTGCAACAACCAATCTCTCCATGTGACTCTGTTGGTCATGTGACACCACATCATTACTACCAAGTGCGAGAGTATTACAGGACTCCTTCTCCTAGGGGAGATAACCCACATGTGTACCATCCTCCAAATCGATCCACAACTCTCACGCCGATAACTCCATTACCACCCGCTCTAGCAATGCAAGGGGAACTCCCCACTCAACTGCAGCAACGCAATGTCACGAGGGCTGTGAATCCTCAACCCACAATTGGTTTTGACAACTTTATGAAGAAAAGACCTTTCTTCAAAACCAATAGTCCAACCAAGCCCTCACAATCACAAGTAGTTGAACATTTGAACACCTCCCTATCAAATAAGGCTTCAAAACTCCCTTCAAACCAAACACCGAGCTCAACGCATATGGTTATGTTAACACATGTCGTTACTGACTAGATCAAGGTGGGCCACCTTCCCAGAAAATTCTCTGATCCTGGAAGTCCTCTAATCTATCTTCAAGTCATTGGGAATGAACCATGTAAAGCTCTTCTGGACTCAGGCTTCGGAGTCAACTTAATATCACAAGAGATATACAAAGCCTAGAACCTACCTCCATTAAAGAAGAGCCATATCCGCCTAGAGCTGGAAAACAAATCCATCACTATTCCCTTGGGACTAGTGGAGGATATCATTACCATTGTGTGTGGGTGGTGTTATCTAGCTAATTTCCTAGTGATACAAGTGAACAATGGTAAAGGGGACTTCCCAATAATAATGGGAAGAGCATGGCTAAGTACTATACATGCACGCCTAGGAATCCATGATCTTTCCTTGGAAATATCCAAGAAGAACACTTTTGAAAAGATCGAGAAGAAGAAAGTTTCATGCATCACATATAGTGACACAGGGTTCCATTGCATGCAGAGATCATGGGTTATGCAAAGCTTAGCATTGCCTACATGTAATCGATGTGCACAATACATTAATATACAAAAGTGCCTGTATGCAGCAACCACACAACAAGAAGACACCCAGTGGCTGATGGCTGATCAAGAGAGAAACTCACTAATGTACATGGAACTAACTAAGGGAATAACTAGTGCTTACATTGAAAGCATAGATACATTAGAGCAAGTTCGTTGCAACTTCCAAGCCTTAACCTTGAAAACATCAATTGGGGGAAGTTGGAAATTCCTAAGAGATTTAAACAAGAGCCCCTAGATTTGAAACCATTGCCCATCGGTCTGGAGTATATGACCCTCGAAAATGGAAAATCGGTAATCATCAATGCAAGACTTGTTTCCAAACAAAAAGAAAGACTACTAAAAGTGATAAACAAGTGGTCAAAATCCTTTGCCTAGTCATATCCTGAGTTAACTAGAATAGATCCTACGATATTCCAGCATAGGATTTACACTGATCCCTCCATGAAACCTTGAAAATAACTGTAGAGGTTATGGAACCCAAAATTGAAGCAAATAGTAAAAGAAGAAATAGAACAGCTTCTTAAGGCTGGGTTCATATATCTCATTACAGATAGCGAATGGGTTAGCCCTCCGATGATCGTGCCTAAAAAGGGAGGCAAATGGAGTGTGTGTATAGATTTTAGGCTGCTAAACATGACAACATTTAAGGATCACTTTTTGTTGTCATTCATTGACCAAGTCTTAGACACCATAGCAAGGCATCGCTATTATAGTTTTCTCGATGGCTATAGTGGATACAACCAAATACAGATAACCCTAGAGGATCAAGCCAAGACAACATTTACCAGTCCTTGGGGAATGTTTGCATATAAAAAAATGTTGTTTGGCTTGTGCAATGCTCCTACCACGTTTCAACACCTAGTTCTAAGCATATTCCAATAGCAGATAGGAAACGGAGTGGAAGTCTTTATGGATGAATTCTCCACTTATGAAACAAGCTTTGATCAAGCTTTGGATTGATCAGAGCAAGTCTAAAACGTTGCGTAGAAACCAACTTAAGGCTCAACTGGAAGAAAATCCATTTAATGATCCAAGAAGGCGTAGTACTTAGGCATAAGATTTTACATTCAAGAATAGAGGTAAACCTAGATAAAGTTAAGGTCATCCAAGGAATCACCCATCAAATGGAAAATGTCAAAGACATTCAATCATTCCTTGGATACACTGGCTATTATAGGAGGTTCATTGAGAATTTCTCCAAGGTTATCAAACCATTGGTAGAACTAACAAAGAAGGACATACCATTTGAGTGGACAAGGAAATGTGAATGAGCATTCCAAACCTTAAAAAAAAAGCTTGTAGAAACTCCCATTCTACAAGCTCCTGATTGGTCCAGACTATTCCACATAATGATTGATGCATCCAATTATTCTTTGGGAGTCATACTTACATAGCTAGATGATCAAAAACGTCCTTACTACATTCATTGTGCAAGTAGGAGTATCGTCTGTGTACAACTTAACTACACAACTACCAAGAAAAAATTAATGGCTGTAGTGTTTGCACTAGATAGCTGTAGGCACTATGTGTTAGGTTACAAAGTGTTCATCCACACAAATCATAGTGCAATTCGGTTCCTCATGAACAAACTGATAATTAGCCCTCGTATTATACGATGGTTGGTAACCCTACAGGAGTTTGATCTAATGATGATCGATCAAAAGGGCACCAAGAATGTAGTTGCAAATCATTTATCTTGGTTGCACTGGGACAGAAAAGAGGATGATTATGTAATGTCTGATCATTTTCCCTATGAGGCCCTCTTTGTTGGTGTAGTGAATAACCAAACCATAGAAACAAACTGGTATAGTAGCATTCTCACCTATCTCCTTAACAAACACCATAGGACCTAAACTTAGGAAGAAACACCAGTTTCCTCATAGAGCCAAGTACTTCATGGAGATTAATGGAAAACTTTACAAATTATGACTTGATGGCTTAGTTCGATGGTGCAGGCTTGAGGAAGACCAATTGAGAGTTCTCCAAGATGCTCATGAGGGCCCTTGTGGGGATCACTATGTGGGGAGACAAACGACTATCAAGATCTTGCTTGTAGGATATTATTGGCCAACATTATTTCGGGATGCCCATCAATTTGTCTAATCTTGTGAGTTCTGTCAATGTGATGGGGGAATCACTGCTAGAATGGAGGGCTTGCAACAATGGATTTAACCTTTAGAACCCTTCGACATTTGGGGAATACACTTTATGGTGCCCATTACACCAATGTCCAATGGAAAAGCTTACATAATTGTTTCCATAGACTATCTAACAAAATGGGCTGAAGCAGCTACTATTATAGACTGCACATCATCTACAGTTGCACAATTTGTGCAACAACAAATTGTAAATAGGTTTGGTGTGCCATGTGCACTTATTTCAAATAATGGAACACACTTCATAGGTGCAACCTTTCGGAAGTTAATGCAATGCTTAAGGGTTGAACATAAATTGACTACACCTTATCACCCCCAAGCTAATGAACAAGCTAAGGTCACCAATAGGGAGATCACTAAAATATTAACTAGTAAAATCAGCAAGTATAGGCGAGACTGGAGCACTAAACTAAATGATGATCTTTGGGCATACCGCTCCACCTGGAAACTCCCTATAGGCTACTCTCCCTATGAGTTAGTGTACGGAAAGCTTCCAACGCTTCCAATTCAAACTGAGGTCTGTACACTATCCATGGCTTGTGACCTCCACCTCGATCTTGATCTAGAACAAAAACAAAGATTGACAACTTTAAATGTACCAAAAGAAAACTGATTAGCTACTCTATCATCAAATGAGTTGCACAAGGCATATAACAAGCAATGCCATGACTTGAGGATTCAAAAGGTTAAGTATCAACCAAGAAATAAGGTTCTCTACTGGAACCCCACATGTGTCACAATGCACAAAATTCCAAACATTGTGGGAAGGACCTTACATTATTCATACAACCTTTCCTTCAAGGGCCATGACCATATACAAACCTGAGAGCCCTAATAAGAGATTACTAGTCAATGTGCAACAGACCAAACCCTTCCATGAACTTAGAATAGCCAATGCACATAATACCTCTAAGAAGGGATGACCCCACTCATTATTTCAAATCTCCTCCTTCCAACACAGTCATGGGGGAGATGGCACCTCTACTAATCAATTAAGGCCCTCAGTTCCTTTTTAAGTTTTTTTTACATACTTTTGTTTTACAAATTTCTTTAACTTTTCTTTTTTTCTTTTTTTGCAACATCATTTCTACTCTTTCATTTTTTTGTGTGTTTGTTTGTTTTGTTAGGTTCATCACCTAATAAGCATTCCTGATGGTGGTATGAACTGTATTCTATTAATTACTAATATTTGATTTTTACCTTGGAGTTATAATATTGATACTAAGGTATGGTTCTTTTCATATAATAGGCAATGAGTCCACATCATCCATGCACTCACAAATTCTATGGTCTCTCTTACCTTGGAATTGTATGGTCCCTTTCTTAACAATGAAACTTTAACGAATTAGTGACTAGGTATTTCTCAAACTGAGGAAGGACTCAAGGACTAAAAAGGGTGTGACTTCAAGGGGATTTAATGCATTTATGTTGGTCATTCTCTTCGGTGCTTGGATGTTTTCTTCTTGAGTTTTCCTTACCATTCTAACATTGCTCCATTATCAAGAAGCTGAGCTAATAAAAATGATAAGTCTTTGCATGGTTTGGTTCTCATGCGAAAAAAAATAGAGAGAAAGGTGAGAATTCAAAGCACATCCCTTAGACGAAATAATCATCTAGGCTACAAGCACTGGTTATGGAACTAAACAAATATGTTCCCTCTAACTAAGGCCCTTTCCCGCTTCCTACTTTTTCCTTTCTTGTTTCCTCGGAATGGTGGTGACTCTTTGGCAAAAGCATTCATGTTACTTCAAGAGGAGAAATTGGCCAAGTGTATTAATGTGAAGTCATTGGATGTGGATTGTTTGAGGCTAGATTTGGAATGAGATCTACTAAGTTACATTAACCCTAAATACACAAGGGACTGTACACCACCTTATTCTTGGGACTTCATTCCACTCTCTTCTCCTCATCATTCTTTCTCCATTTTCCACCTCATTGACGGTTGTATCAATAGTTTATATTTTTGTTGATGCATTGTTTTTTGTTTGGTAAATTCTTGTGGTTAAGCTTTTAACTCTTTCTTTTAAATGACATTTCCAGATCCTACAGACTCTTTGAATGTGGGGTTTGTTAGGGCATAATGGGCATGAGCCTGCTTTGGGAAGGATCCACTAGCATTCCTATTTGGTGCATCAATTAACTTCTTTTCCTTAAACATTTCCACAATCAACATTTATTTTGTTCATTTCCACCTCTGACATCCATTTTATTGGTGTTTCCGTTGTTTCTTTTCCTTTTTCTCCATCTTTCTTATTCTTTCTATTTTTCCATTCTATCGCTACCGGAGGATCGCTCTTAGTCATGGGGGTCCTAGTCCAATTTTTTCAATTTTCTCCTAACCCATACACCTTGGGTAGTCACCAGTGTTATATCCCAAAATCCGTATTAGCCATATCACAACTTAACCAATGGACCGTACACCAAGGTAAGGTATCAATTGTATTGTGATTTATTTACCCTTGCTAATATGAGACTGTGTTGTGTGTGCAGATGGAAATCATACAACAATGGATTGGAGCTGGAGGAAACACTTAGGATGGACTGGTGTTGGAATAGTCATGTAAGGAACATGATTGATGGCGTGGTTATGGATGGACAATGGAAGGCGCAATTTTGGCATCAGCAGCAACACATCTTCTTCTTTTCTCTCTCTTCTCTCTTAGCTACCAAATAAGGATGGATGTCAAATGTGTATAGTGTTCACCCTTGTGATCATGAACACTAATATTGCCATGTATTGTAATTATGATCTGTTCATGTATCACCCCATTCACCATTAGTCTTATTCAAGTCAATAATCCCATACCTTCCCAATATTTTGTAAGGAACTCAAGGACGAGTTTTCATTCAGTCATGGGGGTATGATGAGCCACGATATCGCATACGTGATATCATGTCCCATATCATTTTCTATAAATAAGAGGTGGCTTCCCTTATTCTAGGGAGTTAGATTTAGACCCTTAGCCAAACTCTTGCAATTTTACCATTCCAGAGTTAGAATAATTTCCATGTGCTCGCAGTAGGAGTCTTAAAGTGAATGGATCTTTATTTGAGCAAATTGTACCTAAGCACACATTTGTGTACGACAATAAAGATAAAATTTATGATAAAACTTACAGAATATAGATTAAGCTAAATAGTAATTAATTATTGTTGAACGTTTAAATTATTTCCTAGTTAATTAACCTCTCTCCCAACCCTTGACTCTCCTAGTTAAGTACACTCAGTACAACCGCTTTGAGCATGTGTGTAGTGCTTGGTAATCTAGTAACAATTAGCGTTTGGTAATCCCAGCAGTGTTGGACTAGTTCAAGATGTGTGCGACAATTGGAAATGGATATTGGTGTTAGGAACAATTAGAACTTAGTTAGTGAATAGTTAACAAAAGTTAGTCACTTAATTCTCCTTACCTTCCCCTATTAGCCTAAGACCTTAAAAAGATAAAGGTTATAAAAATCATATACCTCAAGCTTACTTAAGCATACAACCATGACAATACAAGTAAGTTTGGGAAGACAACGATTGATTAACTTTGAGTGTCCCATTAAGGCGCATAAGCACTTAGTTCTTGGAGTTCAACCAGATCGTGCATGAAATGCTCGTATTCGTATGGTTGAGTGTAGGGGTACCTCGCCACTCATCACCAAGGGTTCTCCTTATTTTAGGTTTTATCCCATTTATAATATGGTGTAGTTGATCCTATTGGGAGTATCCATGGCCTAGGCATCAATGCAATAGGGAGTAGTACCTATCCATGGCTACATCCAAGGACTCATAAGTACTTTGTTTCTAGCCTTGGATTTTCCTCCATAGATTGGATACTCTAGAGTACATTTGATACTTGTTGTTAAACAACTCACACATCATACTCCATCATCAAATAAATTCCAATTCCAAGGACTGATACTAGCTTTCTACTTCTTTTATGAGTGTCCTTAGGAATAGTTTCAGCTTTTTCCATTTGTTTTTCACATTTTGTAATGCACAGGCATCATGGAAGGATTATCAATGATTTTATAGATCTAAATTATATCCCCCCTCAAATTTTGACATATTGTTCATATCTAACCCTTTGATACATCTATCCTTCAAATTCTTGGTAGGAATTTTGATAGCCTCTAAAATATTTAGCATGTCATTTGTAGCTAACAAAGGCTCATCGTAGTCATAATGGTCTCGGTGGTCCTTGTCATGATGACGATGCCTATGATGAGTTTTTTTGTGCCTTCTATCTTTGTGATGTTCTTTCCCTTACTATTGTTCATGCCTCTACTCTTTATTATCTCGACCTTTACTTCTCTTATCAAAGTTGGAGGAGGAAGACGATGAGGAGGATGATGAAGGTGAAGAGGAAGGAGAATTAGCATTAGAACAATACCTACTATCACCTCTTCTTCAATCCCTACCCCAATCACTTGATTTATCTTTCTATCAATGCTTGTCATTATCATTTCCTCTAGATAAGTGGCTAAAGTTGTTATCTTCTTAAGGTCCCATAATCCTCAGAATTATTCTTTTTCCCAGCTAGGTTATTCATAGTTGACTATAACCTTTGGATAAGGATCTCCCCATCAAAGCAAGGGGGAGAATTAATGTGTTGGGACTAGCCTAAAAAGAAGTCATCATCCTCTTTATGTGGTTGCAAGAATAAGTGGATAGGAAACCTTTTACCCTTTGAAGCCTCATATTGAGTTTCCATTTGTTGATCTTTTTTTCATTGGGCCTCAATGAGATGATAATCTTGATAGAGATGATCTTAAACCTCTTGCTCTACGTTAAGTCTAGAGATGTTGAACTTAATTAGATTATTCAATAACATCAATCAAATAGATCAGGTAGGAGGAAACATGATGTTGTCTTCCATGTTCCTCCATTACAGCTACTCATCCTAATGTAGGATGAAGGTGAAATATGGAGTGTAAGGATCTAGATGGGTGTAAACAACCTAGAACTATTAGGGCACTTATGTCTTTTTGCCTTCCTACCTTTGATTGGATTCACTTGTGAATGGAGGTGGTGATTCTTCCATGCAAGAACAAGCCATGTGAGTCTTTTTTAAAAAAAAATAATAGTGTACGGTTGTTTTTATATTCTTAATGATTTAGTGTTAGTTATTCTTTACAATATCTCTATAAGATTTTACTATCTTTCCTATGTAGCACACTTAGCTAGACTAAATCCCTAGCAATGGTGCCAATGATGTGTAGCAAGTAGTCCCTCCACTCAACCATATGAATCACAAGTGTTCACCAAAAATCTAGTCAAATTCTGTGGACCAAAGATAGTGATGTGAGAATTATGATCGTTATCTTCTTGGCTTTCACTTGTGTAAGCTCATTTGTATGGTTAAGTATAAGCCAAGCCAAATTATATTTTTTTATATTTTATTTCATTCAATATAAGTATAAAATGAAGATAATTGATTGGAAATTAACTAATTAGCTATCTAATGCATTAATCTAACTAGCCTAACATAAGTGATGAGTGGCGAGGTACCCCTACACTCAACCATATGAATACGAGCATAGCACGCGTGATCCGGTCGAACTCCGTAGACGAACTAGTTGTGGCACCTAGATCATTAACCTTATGTCACAGTTTGCTGTCTTCCCACCTGGACTAGTTATTAGCTTTTTCATGTATGGTTTAGTCCAGAGTGAGGTGTATGATGTGTTCCTAATTCTAATGCTACTCCTGAAGGTAGTGGAAAGTAATATTAACTAAGCTAAGCTAGGAGGAAAAGGGTAAGAAAGTCTAATCTAGCCTAAGTGCGATGAGCATCTGATTCCTTGATCAACCGTACACATCTTGGACCTCGTGCATGACTACCACTGGGATTACCAAGCACAGATCCTAGGTACGCCACTAGGATACCAAGTAGTCACACTTAAATGCTCGTAATCAAGTCGTACTCATTTCGCCTTACTAGGAGATAAGGGTGAGAGAGAAAGAAATAAATAATAATTAAATAAATAAACAAAAAAGTACATGCTGCAATGATGAAGTAATCTTGATCTTTATTGCCAGTCATGTGCGTGTCCAAGTATGTCACACTCGAATAAAGGATGTCGTACAATTACATTCACCACACTGCGGGCAGACACTGGAAAAATAATCTAACTCTAGAGGGATCAAACTACCAGAGTTTCACTAAAATCTAAACTATATTCCTTAACAAGGGAGAGCCACTTCTTATTTATAGACATTGCGGCGGACTGCGATACCGCGTACGCGATATCGTAGGGAAGACGCGATATCGCGTATGCGATATCACGGCCCATGAGATATCACGTCCCATCATACCCCCACGACTGAATAAAAACTCGTCCTCAAGTTACAAAGAGAACAAGCTCCATTGATTACAAAGTAGATAGGTATGGGATTATTAACTAGAAAAAGAAATGAAATACTACGCAATGTGGGTAGACACAACATAGAAAAATAATACAACTACAAAAATGTGGAACTCATGTAGTTCCTGGTGGCGGTGGCTCCTCCACAGGCGCTTTCACTTTGTCATGTGCTCCAGGCTTTGAAGCTTGATGGTGTTGAAGTATGGCCTAGAGCTTCTCCTCTTTGGTCCGAGGGTCTTATGCCATCCATGCTAGTGTTCTAATGTTTGATGGAGTTGGCACTTCCCATGGATAGGGTAGTTGCGGGAACATCTGGTTGGCTTTGACATACCATGCCGCAAACACCCATCATTCCTCTTCATAGGCTCTGGCTTTGTCCTTGTATTCATGAAGATCTGTTAGCCATAGAGCCAAGTCAATTGCAACATCTTTCTATCTTTGGTAGCTTTCTTTTACCACCTCAAGTTCAGAATTTGCAACATCCAATTTTTCAAACAGCTTCTTGCGTTCTGCAAATTCTGCTTCATATTTGAGATGAGTGGAAGCTACCTGCTACTCGAGCTTTGGTATCAGGTGTTCTGATATTAACATGGAAAGGTTGGCATATCTGAGATTTTTCAACTCCATGTATTCTATCAAGTCCTGGATCTGCAGGTCTCACTTCTTAAATTCTACTTGGTGGGCGAAGGTGTAGGTGTCCAATATGGCCTCCAATCAGTGTGTTGACCACTGATAGTGTTGATTTGAGCCTTGGACATATGGATCTCCTTCTCTAGGATTTGTTTATACATCCCCAACTAATCACAAAAATGCTCCTTCAACTTCTCATGTCGTTTAGCCTCATTCTGCCACGCGCTTATATCTATTGCTGATTTTTGTCAAATAGCACGTACCTCCTTCATTGAGAGGGTTTGGTCTTCTCTGGCTAAACAGCTTACATCTCGGTTAACCCGAATGAATTGTTCTCATAGCTGATGAAAGTGTTCATCAAGAACATTCTTTTGCTTCTCTACAGAGGTCAACAACAGGTTATCTGCAACCAACTGCTTATTCTCTTCTTCTAAGGCCTTGAGAGCCTTAAGATGTGCATGGGTTTGCACTTGTGATGCGGAGGCATCCCAAACAGCCGTCTCCTTTTCGCCTACCACCTTCTTATTCTCTATGATCAACTTTGCTATTTGCTTGGTTCTAAAATTTTCTAGCTGGTCTGCGGGAACAAATTGTAGAGGATTCTATTATGCTGCTTGTAAGGCCACGAGCTACTCTTGTAATTTTTGCACTTCAGCTTCAGCATGTTCAGCCCTCACTTCGGATATGACCAGCTTCCCCTTTGTGGAAATGAGGTCTGATTGAATTACTGTTATATCCTGGGGGATGTCAAACAGAGACATCAAAACTTATCCTATTTGAAGCAATCTGTCAAGTGCATCCTCATGTTCTGTAGGAGTCATTGAGGTTTCGGCCAAATTTTGAGCATCCCGTGCTCCTGTAAGATCTACCGGTGACACAACAGGTACATTGAAAGATTCCTTGATGTGATCTACAATCACATCTACAGCTCTCGTGGCATTCTGGTGTTGAATGACCACCACAGTGGCCCCTTCACCAGTCTCTAACTACACTTGAAAAGATGTTGCATTTCCTGAGATTTGTTGCGACCATCTACTTTCCCCTTCTCCTGTTTGAATTGAGACTTCACCCCTTATGTGATCAAGCAAAATTGTAGGCTAAATGGCATTTTTGAAGATGTGGAAGACGCTTGTGTCATCACAACTTCCCCAACTAACCATCTCAGCGATGGCCCGAAGATGGCTCATCGATGGTCTGTAGTCTTGCGGTGGCAACAGATCCTAGCCTATGCTAGGCCCTTCTTCCTATTGTTGGCTGGGACCTATGGCTAGAGGTTAACTGATTTTAACCACCTATTCTTCTTCTTGTTCAAGTCTCAGCTCTTTGCCAATGCTCTTTCTTGGAGTTGGCGTCTTTAGTAATTTAGCATAAGAAGCATTCTGGGCTTCTCAAAGGATGTCATTAGTGTATCCCCGAATACTGGCCCATTGGCACAGTTGTCTAATAAGACAAGGGAAGGGAAGTGCCATCTTCCCTGACTTCCATTCTTCAAATCGCCTTAGGATCTCCATCAAATATAGATGGGGAAGGTTAGCGTTAACCTTTCCCATCAACACTACACATCCCTTAGCCGCATACGTGGATATTCTTTTCAAGCCTTTTGTGGGGAAGAGGTGATAGGTTCCAATTTTGAAATAAACTTTCTCTTCCATCATCAATTCTCCAAAAGCTTTATCTCTGCCATAAGCCTTCTCTAACCAATCCTTTCACACATCAGGGTCCGAACGGGTAGATAACCAAGCAACATGGGGGCTTGTATTCGAAAGCTTTAACACTTCCAAAATTAAGTATGCAGAAAATTCTACTGTCACACCACAAATGTTAACCGTGGTGCCTTGCTCCCTATTGTGCCAAAACTGGTATGTTTCACCTAAGTACCAGGCACCACTTTCAGAGAGGACAGGACATAAGGGAGATCCTTTGAGGTGATCCCTAATAGCCTCAGGAGAGAACTCTGCAAAATATTTGAAGTTTAACTCCACAATCACCGCAGCGAGTGTGGACTTCTCATGGATAGCCTAAACACACTTCGGGGGCAACGTGAGTTGTTTTCTCGGTTCAGGCGTAGCAGCAGCTCCCACTTCTACCTGCCCAGACCGTCTGGTAGGAGGTTCTTCTTGATGGATGCTAAATGATTGCACCTCCTGTTCTGCATGTTGTCCGACAGGGACTTGTCTTCCAGCTCTCCAAGGTTATTTTGCTCCACCTTGAATAGGACCCTCCTACTGTGCACGTTTTGGGGTCATCTGCAATCACACGGGCCAAGTGTTAGTAAGGTTTTTTTCAAAGTCAAGTTATACCTTCCTGCTTGCCTTAGTTAAAGATCTTATGTTATAACGTGTGATTGTGCCCGAAATTTATAATAATAGGTCTTGTGACCTAGGTGGTTTCCATTTTTAATCTCCCAGTGTACCTAAGGTCATATGATTTTTGGCACAATTACTCTAAGTGTTAAGTTAATTACCCTAACTAATGTCCTTTGGGTGATGATAAATTTCAAAAAAGTTAGGCACTTTTTGGTAAGTGTCTCTCCCCCATGACTAAACTAAAGACTCCGGGTTCAAGCAAGTTCAAACGGCATTAAAATCGGAGCATCAATGAGCGAGATATGAGTGAAAAAGAAAGGGTCATGCAATCACAAGTCAAAAACTCCCCCCACGTAAATGGCAAAATGATGCTCAGTGTTGTGGTAGGGGTACCTATTTATAAGAAAATAGGATGCGATATCGCGTACAATGCATCGTGTACGCGATATCTCGACCCTACTAATGTGAAACACATGAAAAATACTGAATTTTTAATGATTTTTCATGAAATTAATGTTTTAGATTGAGGAAATTGGCAAGTATTAAGATGTTCTAGGGTAATATCATTGATTCGAGAGGCACTCTTAATGATAATGATGTGAACTTTAGCAATAAAAATTTGGTGGTTACGAAAAAAGGGAATGTAATGGTACATTGGAACGTAGAAATGATAGAGGGATAATAATAGGGAAAGAAAATCAATTGAAAAATTAATCTGAGGGTAAGAAATTGTGTGTTTGAGCTAGAGAATCAGTGAAGATTACGAAAAATTACACAAGTGGGTCCTCCCCAAAGCAAGTTTCAACCTATTATGCCCTTGTGTAACCACACTTAAAGTGTCTGTGGGTACTAGAAGGGTTAAATGTAATTTGCAATAACTCCACAAAACACACACATGTAAATATCACCAGAATGAGATGAAAATTCTATGTTACAGGGAACATGAGCTACAATTACACGAATAGTGAGATGAGACGAACTATAGAAGGGATCGTAGAGATCAGGACATGAGGTAACTGACCCAGGGCACAGTGAATCCTACGTGTAGAGCATGATTAATGTGTCATTAACCCATCGTTCCAAGATCAAGACCAAGTCCATTCCTCTAAGTAGTGACATCGCATTGTTTCATCCCATGATGAGAAACTATTAGAGTACCATAACAACAAGGCGTACGATCACTTGGCGTTTAGTACAAGGGAGGAGTGATTTTTGTTTTATGGCACTTTGTTTTTCTTTCTCTCTTTTTTTTCTCCTTCTTCTTTTTTTTCCTTTAAACTTTACTAAATCCAGAGAAGGTGCCAACCTTCAGGCATGGGTGCATCCAGTGGGACCCCCTAGAATAGCATTTGATCTTTGAGTGCCCTTTTGATTACTCTTACTCCCATTCATTAGATCTACAAGGATCTTAGTACAACCACATTACATGATAACTCCCACAGATGTCACCAAAGAGAATCCACAAATCCCCTTGATGTCACACCCTAATCATTCCCTCTTGGTCCATCCTTCTTCATTCTGGGTACAATGAACACAAGATTAATTTTAAGTTTCAAGAATGTCAAGAATATCACTGTACCCTCGAACAGAACTTCTTATTTGTAGAGTGGATGAGTGGGTGTAATGGGCTCACTGTTCCAAATAATTAATCACCCATGACTTAATAACATTAAACACACCTCAACCAACGATCCACATGAGTGTTTTATTCATAGATGACATTACTTACAAAAAACATAAAACGACAAACACACGAAAAGATAAAAAGATAAAACAAAAAGTTGAAAAATGAAAAACTGGAAAACAAAAAGTTGTAAAATCAAAAAAAAATGAAAAATAGTTATTAACCCAGCCTGTTAGTAAAATGGGGGATATCCCCCATAACTAATCAGTTGAATATGGCAAGGATTAATAAATGGAAGATGAGGATCCTTGCATGTTGGAAGTATTGGAACCATTCTATACTTATCCCCTCGGGGTTCACACACTTGATTATAATAAGCATAGTGGGGCACTTTATATGATGTAGTTCCCGGATAATGAGTTGACCCATTACAATTTTTGTAACCGTTAGATGGTATGCAAGGATTAGGATGACGCCTCCCATGGTTGCGTTCATTGGGCCATATGGTTGTTGGAGTGTTAGATGGTGGCCCTGATGAAGTTACATGAGGCACTAGGTTCGAAGGTAAGGGTGCACCATAGTGTGGAACTTGTGCTAAGTTGTAGGATGCAGTGGCCTCATAATTGTGTTGTCCCTTCTTACAGCCATATTTAAAGAAGGGGCGCTTTGGATGTTGCTGACGATTCTCACTACTATTGGAAGTAGTAGCACAAGTGTTGTTCATGGGTTGTTTCTATGGCACAAACACCTTACGAATAGTTGGTGGCACTGTGGAAGGAGGGAAAGGATGAGAATGTGGAAAGTTAGGAGGAATATAAGATGTACAAGGTGGCTGTTATGTTGGAGGTATGGGTTGATAGTATTATGGAGAATGGTATTTTGGTGAGATAGAGTATGGTGGCCCGAATGGAGAAACAGGATGTTGGACGTGATAAGCATTTGGATTTGGAAATTATGAAGGGTACCTCCAGTCTAAGGGTGGTCTCCCCCACGACTAGGATTGTTGCCATTATGGTCTAACACAGTATCTCTATACAAACTCTGGATGTAACGTGTTTCCCCAATGCTCATGTAGATGTAACAATATTGGGCATTGGCACTTGGGATGATCGTACAGGCATATGTTGCATTCATATGTATAATTGGTAGTTGAGCTCTTCTTCTTTTTATCCCTTCTTTTCGATTGTCTACTATTTCGTCCTGCTTCTTGGGTTGTCAAAACTCTATCCCCAATGTTGTTGACACATTCTCCACACTTTTGATACATCCAGTCCAACATCTTATTGATCTTTGCCTCAGCTTCTTCTAACGATTGTTGTATTGGCAAAGATGATGTTTCCACCTTGAGATTTGTTGATTTCTCCTTTTTATGATCATCGACCTTTGTTAAGTTAAGATTTTGGTCCTGTTGATGTTTTTCAACACTCTCCCATCGAGCTAATTCTCCTTCTT
This sequence comes from Gnetum montanum, assembly GCA_015680685.1. Classification (NCBI taxonomy): domain Eukaryota; kingdom Viridiplantae; phylum Streptophyta; class Gnetopsida; order Gnetales; family Gnetaceae; genus Gnetum; species Gnetum montanum. The sequence continues at coordinate 490,271 of MNCI01010956.1, forward strand.
CTTTTGCTACCTGCTTAACAAGCACTTGGATTTGATGGGTTTGTAGGGCATATAGTTGACCTTGGGCATATATTCCTATGGTCTCCCTTGTTTCATTACATAGCCCATCAACAATATGGTACATTAGCCTTTCCTTGGAAAACCCATGGCCTGGACAGTTGTTTAAAAGTGCATAATATCTTTCTAAGGCCATGTCCAAGGGTTCATGTTGTGCTTGTTTCCATCCTTGGATTTGTTTCCTCAAGGCGGACACTCTTGCGTAGGTTTGGTATTTTTCGTTAAAGACTTCTACCATTGTTCACCAACGTCGTATTGAATTTGGCTTTAACGATTTATACCATACTTTTTCTTGGTCAACGAGTGTCATGGGAAAGAGCTTAAGTTTTTGCCACCCATTATCAATGTTATTCCATGTGCAAGCATTGTAGAAGGCTTATAAAGGTTGATGTGGATCTAAGTCATAGCCTCCTGAAAATTTTGGAAAGTTATTTAAATCGAGCCTGGGTAGTCGTCTCTCTTTACAATGCCTACGTGAGATTCGAATGGCCTCTTGTATTTGCATTAAGCTTGTAATGGCCAATGGGGGTTCATTGTCATCTTGTAAGTTATGCTTTCTTGTTTTAGGATGATGTTGTTTTCATTCTTGTTTATAAGAAACCCCCACTTCGGGTTGTATACTCCAATCTTCATCGTCATATAGTTCGTTGGTTCTCTAATGAACTTCCTCACTAAGTGTGGCATTATTATTATCTTGTAGGAGAGACATCGTTATGAAACTGTGTGTGAATTTAGACGTGACTTTTTATAATTATATTTTCCTAAAATATATATCATTAAGTCCTTTACAGCGACCTTGTATGATATAACTAATCTAGATAACTAGCACTGTCCCCAGCAACGGTGCCAATGATGAGTGGCGAGGTACCCCTACACTCAACCATACGAATACGAGCATAGCACATGCAATCTGGTCGAACTCCGCAGACGGACTAGTTGTGGCACCTAGATCATTAACCTTAGGTCTCAATTAGCTATCTTCCCACCTGGACTAGTTATTAGCTTTGTCATGTATGGTTTAGTCCAAAGTGAGGTGTATGATGTGTTCCTAATTCTAATGCTACTCCTGAAGGCAGTGGAAAGTAATATTAACTAAGATAAGCTAGGAGGAAAAGGGTAAGAAAGTCTAATCTAGCCTAAGTGTGATGAGCATTCGATTCCTTGATCAACCGTACACATCTTGGACCTCGTGAATGACTACCACTGGGATTACCAAGCGTAGATCCTAGGTACGCCACTGGGATACCAAGTAGTCACACTTAAATGCTCGTAATCAAGTCGTACTCATTCCGTGTTACTAGGAGATAAGGGTGAGAGAGAAAGCAGTAAATAACAATTAAATAAATAAACAACAAAGTAAATGCTACAATGATGAAGTAATCTCGATCTTTATTGCTGGTCATGTGCATGTCCAAGTATGTCACACTCGAATAAAGGATGTCATACAATTACATTCAACACACTGCGAGCAGACACTAGAAAAATAATCTAACTCTGGAGGGATCAAACTGCCATAGTTTCACTACAATCTAAACTATATTCCTTAACAAGGGAGAGCTGCTTCTTATTTATAGACATTGCGGCAGACTACGATATCGCGTCGGACGTGATATCGCGTACACGATATCATGGCCCATGCGATATCATGTCCCATCAATAAGCATCTGGGCCCACTTTCTATTCACATATTGAACTCACTTTAACACTATTGGGTTACCAAGTCTCTATCATTGTGCATACCAAATAACCACAAATAGGATTACCAAGCATTAAGTGATATGTTCAAAGTGGTCGTACGTATGTGTTATTATTAAGTTTGTTAATTAACTAACAATATGAATATAATGTGCATGAATAATAAAGTTCATGAAAATAAACATTAGTCTATTCTAAGTGCTAGAAGAAGTTCCAAGAATCTATTTTTTATTACAATCACATTAGAGTGTTCAACTATATTGATGCTTGAATAAGAATCCATACAATCCTTGAAGTCCTAGTATGAGCACTCAAAATATATTTTAACTCTAGGTTAGGAAAACTACAAGACCTTAGCTATGCTTCTAACTTAACATGTCATAAATGTAGTGGGTATGTGCATTTATGTAGGCTAGACTAGACACTATATCAATGCATCAAACCATCAGTCAACAGGGCTACGTCGACGCATGCCCATCAATGTAGCAAATCGAATAATTCATCACTAATGAACAAGGAAAATTAAAGTGCTTGAGAAATATAAAGGAATAAACTAAGTTAATTGTATTACAGAAATGAAAATTAAACTAAGTAAAGAAAATAGCTAAGTAAAACAAAGAAACTAAGTTAATGCTACAATGGTGAAAACCAATCTCGATTTTTATTTCCATGCATGAACTGTCTCCAAGTATAATCAACTTGAATAAAGATTCCATTCAATTGTTTAATGCCACATTGCAAGCATTCACTCTATCACTAGGTGTAAACTACAAAAACAAACTATAAGAGTTTTGCTAAGGATAGAATGAAAGTTGTTTATTGGTGTGACCAAGTGTTGGTATATATACAAGTGAATAGAACCCACTACATCGCATCAATGATGACATATGTAGAGCTATGATATATAATATCATAGCTAATCAAAAATAGGTTTTATCAGTTATAAAAAGAAAATAGAAAACTAGTTCATAGGGAAGGGAGAAAATGGGAAAAATATCAAGGCATACAATGTATAAGATATATACATGTTACATATCATTACTTACTTTTTGAAAATGCTTTAGTTTTAACAACCTTTTCTTTTCCCTCCATGTGTACTTGGAATTAACTTACTTTTTAACTTAGTTTTTAGGTTCTAATTTAATTTTTAAAACATTTTTGTTCATTTATTATTCTTTTTCCTAACCAATTGATGAGTGGCGAGGTACCCCTACACTCAACCATACGAATACGAGCATCTCACACACAATCCGGTCGAACTCCAAGGACTAAGTGCTTATGCACCTTAATGGAACACTTAAGGTTAATCAATCGTTGTCTTCCCAAACTTACTTGTATTGTCACGGTTGTATGGTTAAGTAAGCTTGAGGTGTATGATTTTTATATCTTTTATTTTTTTAATTTCCTATGCTAATAGGGGAAGGTGAAGAGAACTAAGTGACTAACTTTCCTTAACTATTCACTAACTAAGTTCTAATTGTCCTAACACCAGTATCAGTTCCCACTTACTGCACACACCTTGAACTAGTGCAACGCTATTGGGATTACCAAACGCTATTTTTTACTGGGTTACCAAGCATTGCACATGTGCTCGAAGTGATCGTACTAAGTGCAC
>MNCI01010956.1:493648-541948 GCA_015680685.1 Gnetum montanum
AACACCAGTATCAGTTCCCACTTACTGCACACACCTTGAACTAGTGCAACGCTACTGGGATTACCAAACGCTATTTTTTACTAGGTTACCAAGCATTGCACATGTGCTCGAAGTGATCGTACTAAGTGCACTTAACTACGAGAGTCAAGGGTTGAGAGAGATTAATTGTCTAGGAAAGCATTTAAACATTTAATAGTAATTAACTCCTATTTAGCTTAGTCCACATGCTACAAGTTTTATCAGAAAGTTCATCTTTATTGCCATACACAAATGTGTTCTTAGGTACAATTATCTTGAATAAAGATCCGTTCACTTTAAGACTCCTACTGTGGGCACATGGAAATTATTCTAACTTTGGAATGGTAAAACTACAAGAGTTTGTCTAAGGGACTAAATCTCAATGCCTAAAATAGGAAAAGCCACCTCTTATTTATAGACATTGCAGTAGGTTGTGATATCGTGTACACAATATCGCAAGGGTGGATGCGATATCATGGCTCATCATACCACCATGACTGAATGAAAACTCATCCTCGAGCTCCTTAAAAAATATTGAGAAGGTATGGGATTATTGACTTGAATGATACTAATGGTGAATCGGGTGACATGTGAACAACTCATCATTACAACACATGAAAATACTAGTGTTCATGATACTAGGAGTGAACACTATACACATTTGACATCTATCCTTATTTGGCAATTGTGAGAGAAGAGAGAAGAGAGAGAGAAAAAAGAAGAAGTTCGCTGCTGCTGATGCCAAGATTGCTCTTTTTGTTGTCCATCCATAAGTGTTCCATCAATCTTGTTCCTTGCATAACTGCTCCAACACCAGTCCATTCCAAGTGTTCCCTCCAGATCCAATCTATTGTTGTATGATTATCATCTGCACACACAACACATTCTTATATTAGCAAGGGTAAATGAATCATAATGCAGCTGATACCTTGCCTCAGTGTGAGGTCCATTGGCTGAGTTGTGATATGGCTAATGCAGATTTTGGAGATATAACACTGGTGACTACCCAAGGTGTACAGGTTAAGAGAAATCAAAAAAATTGGACCAAGACCCCCATGACTAAGAGCGAACCTCTGATAACGAGAGAATGGAAAAAGATAAGGAATAAGAAAGATGGATAAAAAGAAACAATGGCCATGCCAATAAAATGGATGTCAGGGATAGAAATGAATAAAATAAATGTTGATTGTGAAAATGTTTAAGGGAAAAATTAATTGATGCTCCAAATAGGAATGCTAGTGGGTCCTCCCCAAAGCAGGCTCATGCCCTTAATGCCCTGACAATCCCACATTCAAAGAGTCCGCAGGCTCTATAAATGCCATTTGGAAGCAAAAGTTAAAGTCTTAACCACAAGAATTTACCAAAAATAAAATAATGCATCAACCAAAATATGGACTATTGATACAACTGGCAATGAGGTGAGAAATGGAGAAAGAAGGATGGAAAGAAGAGAATGGAATGGAGTCTCAAGAACAAGCTGGTGCACAACCCCTTGTATATTAATGGTTAATGTGACTTAGTAGATCTCATTCCAAAGCTAGCCTCAAACCAAACACATCCAGTGACTTTGCATTAATACATTCAGCCAATTCGTCCTCTTGAAGTAACACGAATGCCTCCGTCAAAGAGACACCACCATTCCGACGGAATGAAAAAGGAGAGAGAGAGAAGCGAGAAAGGGCCTTAGTTAGAGGGAACATGTTTGTTTAGTTTCATAACCAGTGCTTCTATCCCCAATGATTATTTCTTCTAAGGGGTGTGCTTTGAATTCTCACTCTCCTTTTTTTATGTTTTGCGTGAGAACCACACCATGCAAATACTTATTATTTTTATTAGCTCAGCTTCCCGATACTAGAGTAGCATCAGAATGTTAACGAAAACTCAAGAAGAGAACATCAAAGCACCCAAGAGATTGGCCAGCATGAATGCATCAAATCCCCTTGAAGTCACACCTTTTTCAATCCTTGAGTCCTTCCTTAGTTTGAGAAATGCCCAATCACCAATTTGTTGATAGTTCTTATTATTTAAGGAAATGGACTGTATAGTTCCAAGCCAAGAGAGACCATAGAAATTCATGGATATATGAATGACATGGACTCTTTGCATGTTATATCAAAAGAACCATACCTTAGTATCAACATTATAACTCAAAGGTAATAGCAATCAATGAAATACAATTCATACCATCTTCAGGAGCACTTATTAGGTGAAAAACTTAATGAAATAAATGAACACATAAATAAACAAAAAAATTATGAACAATGTTGTAAAACAAAAACAAGAAAATTTAAATAAATTTGTAAAATAAAAATATGTTAAAAAAACTTAATAAAAAGGAACTAAGGGCCTTGATGGATCAGCATAGGTGGCCATCTCCCCCATGACTAAATTGAAACGAGGAGATTCAAAATAATGAGTGATGTTGTCCTCTCCGATGTACTATGTGCATTGATTGTTCTAGATTCATGATAAGGTTTGGTCTGTTGCACATCAACTAGTCTTCTCCTATCGGAGCATTTGTTTGAATTTTTTAGGAGTTTCCAACTTTTCCCAATTGATTTTTTTAGGTTAAGGGTTGGAAGTTGGTGACACTCTTGCTCCAGTGCATCTATGCCTTCTACGTGGGTGCAAGTTGGTCCCCCAATTAGTTCCATGCACATTGGTGAGTTGCTCTCTTGATTAGCTGTCAACCACTAGGTGTCTTCTTGTTGTGTGGTTGCTACATACAGGCATTTTTGTATGTTAATTTCTTGGGCACACTAGTTGCATGCAAGCAATGCTTAACATTCCTGTACGTAATCACCCCCTATATCACTATATGTGATGCATGGAACTTTTTTCTTCTCGATCTTTCCAAAAGCATTTTCCTTAGATATTTCTAGGGAAAGATCATGAATTCCTAGGCATGCATTTATGGTACTTAGCCATGCCATCCCCATTATTATTGGGAAGTCCCCTTTGTCATTGTTTACTTGTATCACTAGGAAATCAACTAGGTATGACCAACCACACACAGTGGTAACAATGTCCTCCACCAGTCCCAAGGGAATAGTGATGGATTGGTTAGCCAACTCTAAGTGAATATTTCTCTTCTTTAGTGGAGGTAGGTTCCAGGCTTTATACATATCTTGTGATATTAAGTTGACTCTGGAACCTGAGTTCAAAAGATCCTTACATAGTTCATTCTTAGCAACTTGGAGATAGATTAAAGGGCTTCCGGGGTCAGAGAATTTCCTAGGAAGGTGGCCCTCCTTAATCTAGTCAGTCACGGCATGTGTTAACATAACCGTGTGTGTTGAGCTCTATTTTTTATTTGAAGGGAGCTCTGAAGCCATATTTGATGGAGAAGCATACAGAGGCTCAACTGCTTGTGGTTGTGAGAGCTTGGTTGGGTTGTTAGTTCTGAAGAAAGGTCTTCTCTTTGTGCGATTGTCAAAACTAGCAGTAGGTTGAAGGTTTACAACTCTCATAGCATTGCATTGCTGCGGTTGAGTGGGGAGTTCCCCTTGCATTTCTGGAGCAGGTGGTAACAGAGCTATTGGTGTGAGAGTTGCATATGGATTTGGATGATGGTATGTATGTGCTGTGTCTCCCCTAGGAGAAGGAGTCCCAAGCTTGGTAGTGACATTATGGGGTCACATGACTAATAGAGTCATGTGGAGAGATTGGCTACTGCACGTAGTAGCCATATGGATCCATTGTCGATAAGGGTATTGTTGCCTTGGCAATGGCATCCCCCATGACTGTGGGTATTTCCACTGTTGGTATTGCTCAATAGATTGTGGTGGAGTTCCACTTGGGTAATACGTTAAAGGTTGGTGGAACTGCGTTGGGTTACCTTGGGGATAAGGTAACCTTTGGGATGCTTGCCATTTTTTAAGTCATGGGTTAAGTGCATACACCCCAGAATCTTGCAGATGTGAGATTACTGGGCAACATCCCTTAGGATGGTCATATTGGCATATCTCACATCCACCGTCATTATCTATATTAGAATCCACAACCTCTTTGGTGATGGCCATTTTACCCTTACCTTTGTTACATGCATGGTCCATGTCTCTCTTTTTCTTTTTGTCATAGTCACTACTTTGCTCCTTAAACTCCTCTACTATTTTGCAAACTGTTTCAAATCTACTATCTAAGGAGTCACACATTTGGTCTACCTTTGCCAACACTTCTATTGTTAATTTTTGGAGCAGCAAGGTTTTCCTATTCACCATCTCTTCGAGTGGTGACTCTTCCTCCTCCTCATAGAATCTCACTTCCCTTTTTTGGAGGGAAGGATTGTAGTTATACTCTTCCACACTTTCTCTCTTACGTAGCTCTGCTTCTTCCTTGGCTACTTGCTCCAACAATCTATGAACCTGATGGAACCTAAGATCTGATAATCTCCCTTGGGCATACGTCCTAAGGGTTCTCCTAGTTTCATGTCTAAGCCCATCTACAAGATGGCGTAGCTGATCTTGTTGCGAGTAGCCATGGCCCGGGCAACGATGTAACAATGCATAATAATAGCCCATGGCAGCATCCAAGGGTTCATGATTTCCTTGCTTCCATCCTTGGATTTTCTTTCACAGATTGGACACCCAGGAGTACGTTTGATATTTATCATTAAACAGTTCTAGCATCATGCTCCATCTTATAATGGATTCCGATTCTAAGGACCAGTACTAGCTTTCCGCTTCTTTCATTAGTTTCCTTGGGAACAACTTTAATTTTTTCCATTCATTCTCGATGTTCTGCAAGGCACATGCATCGTGAAATGCTTATAAGTGGTTTTGAGGATCAGTGTTGTATCCCCCCTCAAATTGTGAGATATTATTCATGTCTAACCTCTTGATCCTACTATTTTTTGGTGCCTTGTGGGAATTCTTATGGCCTCCGTGATGCCTAACATGCTTCAGGTTGCAAGTAGGGGTTCTTCGTGGTCATTTCTTTCATAGCATCTATGATGCCTATGTGGTTCCCTACTCTCCCTTCTTCTATGTTGTGATTCTCTACAATGCTCTCTTCCTCGTTCTCAACTCTCCCATCGAGGTTTCTCACTTTCTTTACCTTTATCCTCACGGTTAGGTTCCTTATGACTATGTCCCGTTACTAAAGGGGTGAATGTGATGATGAAGGTGAAGAAGAAGGAGAACCATCACCATGATGATGTTTCCTAGCTTCTCTTCAGTGGTCTCAGCCTCGATCTTGATTACAATTAGACTACCTATCCTTATCATGTGTTTGTGTTCCCTCATTAAACACTTGGTGTTCATGTGGATTAGAACCAAGGTTGTGAATCGTGGAGTGAAGGTTCTAATACATAACCTCCTCACCATTGTTAGGAGGGGGAACATCATTTTGTGGAGAACCTATTGAAATAGGTTCACCACCCTCAATTTTTCTTAAGATGAGTAAGCGTTATGGGGTCCTTTGACCTTCAAAGATGTGTGGTGACTCTCCTGTCGCAAGTCCCGCTGACGTTGCGCTTCTGTGGGATGATAGTCCCTTGTGTTGTAATCACATGCAACATACTCTACGTACAATTGTGACATGCCTATTCATGCAAGAGCACGAAGGAGCATGTTGGGAACTGCTCGGTCTAGAGGCAACACTATCTTACCCTCCAAGTCTCTCCAACGCAATTGTTCATCTTGATGGAGAATAAAGGTAAAGTCGGGTATATACTCATCGTGATGAATATATACCACATAGAATTGTTGAGGAACTGGCAGATTTTGATTATGTGTGTTGTGCTGCCGACTATCTCTAGTGTTGTTCCGAGGCAGAGAAGTGCTTTTGTGTGAAGAAGAAGACATTTTTGTCTTGTTCAGTGTGCTATTTACCATTGCCTTATTTTTCTTTTGATAAACCCTAATGGTTCGTTCTATCATCCCAATGATATGAATGATCTCCTATGTTCTACATAGCACACAAACAACTAAGTCCTCGGCAATGGTGCCAATGATGAGTGGTGAGGTATTCCTACACTCAACCATATGAATACGAGCGTCTCACATGCGATCCATTCGAACTCCAAGGACTAAGTGCTTATGCATCTTAATGGAACACTTAAGGTTAATCAATCATTGTCTTCCCAAACTTACTTGTATTGTCACCGTTGTATGGTTAAGTAAGCTTGAGGTGTATGATTTTTATATCTTTTATCTTTTTAATGTCCTATGCTAATAGTGGAAGGTGAAGAGAAGTGACTAACTTTCCTTAACTATTCACTAACTAAGTTCTAATTTCCCTAACACCAGTATCAGTTTCCACTTTCTGCACACACCCTAAACCAGTGCAATGCTACTGGGATTACCAAACGCTATTCATTACTGGGTTACCAAGCATTGCACACGTGCTTGAAGCGGTCATACTGAGTGCACTTAACTAGGAGAGTCAAGGGTTGAGAGAGATTAATTTTCTAGGAAAGCATTTAAAAATTTAATAGTAATTAACTCCTATTTATCTTAGTCCACATGCTACAAGGTTTATCAGAAAGTTCGTCTTTATTGTCGTACACAAATGTGTGCTCAGGTACAATTTTCTCGAATAAAGATCTGTTCACTTTAAAACTCCTACTGCGAGCACATGGAAATTATTCTAACTTTGGAATAGTAAAACTGCAAGAGTTTGGCTAAGGAACTAAATCTCAATGCCTAAAACAGGGAAAGCCACCTCTTATTTATAGACATTGCGACGGGCTACGATATCACATACACGATATCGTAGGGGCGGACGCGATATCACGGATGCGATATCGCGTACACGATATCGCGTACGTGATATCGCTGCTCATCACCAATGCTCCTAAAGTTCAAAGTCTTTTGATAGCCACATATGGTCTCTAAATCAAAATTTTTTTGAACCTTGGATATGCATTCAAAGTGTGCATAATAAAGAATAAAATAGACATAGTCAAATACTTGTAAAAGCATGAGAACCAATAATAAAAACTTATAGGGGTAATTGGATATCAATATTAAATCATAAAATACATAAAACATCTATGACTGAGCTTCAATAGTAGTAAACATAAATGATACAAAACTTTAACAAACAGATTTTATTCACTTATATAGGATAGTAACACCAATGACATTAAAAGTAACAACAATAACTGTAGCAATGAAAACAATAACACTAATAATAGTAAAAATGATAATATAATCCTACTATTTAGTCTATAAAACTAGAAATAACATGTTGAAATGCATTTAACAACATTAACTAATTAAACACATGCATTAAATTAAATAATTAAACCTTTGCAAATTTTAGGTTGTGACATGATACGTTCCCAATTAGTATAAGTCATTTAGCAATTGAATGATTTCATTGCCAAAAGAATCTTCAACACATAATATTAATTCAATAATTGAAGTCAAACCTCTTAAATTAAACAAAAGATCAAAGAGAAAAGATTTATACCAACTAACTTTCCTTTAAGTCAATTCAAGCATGAACAGCATGTCACAAGTTATCCACAAGCCTTGAAGAACAACATTACATGACTTTGATTTTAGATTGGATCAAGATGCTTGGGAGAATAAATAAATTAGGTGGAAAATTCAAATTTCTTATGACAAACAAGGGAATGATTACATAATAACTACTATTTTCATTGGAAAAGATGGTATTATTAATGTTCCTAACAACTAATTTGAACTCTTAGAAAGATCATCCTTGTAAATTATGCATGCTCAGTTTGGTTTAAATGAACCTCTTTTTTTAAAAAAATAATAAACTAAGTACAAATTTCTGTGTGATTCCAAATTCATGTATTTGTTAACATCATCATTAACATCCTAGTTTTTCCACAACAAAATGCGGTTACTTATATAAGTTCATTTTTGCCTTTCAACTTCATGAAGAGTTAGATCTTTGTTTATTTGAATTTTTTTTTTCATAATCTTCAATCACTTTTTTCCATGTCTTTTTTGGTCTTCTTTTTGTTGGCTTTCCCAAAATAGTGATGAGCAATCTTTTTTCATTGGTTTGTTATCTAGTCTTCATTGCATATACCCAGATAATCTAAAATGTCATTCATGTAACTTATCTGAAATAGAAGTCACTCCAAGTCTTTCTTTAATGCCTATAGTATGCAATTTATCTCTTCTAGTAGCATTCAACATTTATCTAAGCATTCACATTTTTGCTATACTAATTTGTTGTTCATGTTTCTTGTGTACTGCTCAATATTTAGCATCATCAAAGATAGCAAGCCTAATTACTATCTTGTAAATTTGTCCTTTTAGTTTTATTACAATTATTTTATCACATAGAACACCACAAGCAACTATCTGTAGGGAAGGACCTTTTGTCCTTGAATTATTACTTCTATTTCATCATTGTTTATGTTATTAATCAAATGGTATTCTAGATATTCTATCTTACTTTTACTAATTTTAAAGTGTTTTGATTCTAGCGCATATCTGTATTTCTCCATTTTAGAAGTAATATTTTTTAAAACTATATCAACCAACTATAATTGCATTTGGTCTTTATTATTTCATTACACAATTTACACACATTTTCGAACAATTATTACCTAAAATTGAACTAAATCATCACCAAACTGTGACATATTTATCTACAAAACAAAATAAAAATAAAAATGATGTTTATTAAAATGATATCACATGATAAGTAAAATAATGTTAAAACCACATGAAGATGGAGCTCAAAAATAACCCTATATCTACGAAACACTTAACCATTAAAATCGTACTTAACAAGAAATAGAAATATTATGTAGCATGAGTAACTTGAACATTACACTTTTGCATGACATTATTTATCATATATATTTATACTATCCAATAATCCATAGGGTCTCTAAATGTCATATAATTTTTTTTCCATTTTTCATTAGCAACAAAGCAAAACTTTTAATTATCATAAAGGTACTTGATGAGTGACAAGTATGCCCTACATCCAACCATATGAATCACAAGCATTTATGCATGATCCAGTTGAATTCCAAGGACTTCTAGCCTTCTAAGTACACTAGTTTTAGCAAGTGAATCAACTATTGCAATCATTGTCTTCCAAGTTACACTTGTATGTACAAGGGTATGGTTAAGTATAAGGAATATGATTTTTATCATTTTTATGTTTTATGTTCTAAGTCACCTAAGAATGAAGAATAGTGAATAAAGATATTTAATTGCTAATTTAATCTAATCAACTAGCTAGCACTTAACTAATCCTAACATAAGCATCTGTTCCCACTTGTCATACACATCTTAAACACATATAATGCTACTAGGTTACCAAATTTTAAGTGTTACTAGGATTATCAAGTGTCACACATATGCTTGAAGTGGTCGTACTTATGTATTTTAATTAATTACTATTTAATATAGCTTAATTAATTAATTACTTAAAACATTAAAGAAAATTTCTTAAAATATTAAATGCACAAAGGAAATAATTAATCTATTTCAAAGTGTTACAAGGTTTATCAGATTGCTCATCTTTATTGCCACACACACTACAGTGCTCAGGTATAACAATGCTTGAATAAAGATCCATACATTCTTTGACTCCTATTGTGGGAACTTAGAAAATATTCTAACTTTTGGAAAGGAAAACTACTAGAGCTTTGCGACAACTTATGAAAAGAATACCATAAATGCGGTGGAAGGTGCACATTTATAAGCAATAACAGGGTGCCTCATTGACAGCTACACATCAACGAGTCAAACCCTATGTTGATGGGATCATGTCGACAAGATCCTATCAACAAGGTTACATTAATGGGATCACATCAACGAGATGCCATCAATGTAGCAAAACCATGCAACTCATCATACCCCCATGACTAAATGAAAATTCATGCTCAAGTTCCTTACAAAATTTAGGAAGATATGGGATTATTGACACACAAAACAAACACGCAAATAACACAACAAAAACTAAGTGTCCAAGTGTATATTTTTACAATGATTACAAAAATTTTTGGTGTTTAGGACAATAAAATTGAACACCAAGACAAAATTGACAAGCATAATTCCTCCAATGGGGCGAAGATGTTGGAGAAGATCAAACGATCCTAGGTTGTGGAGGCTCTTGAGGCTCCAAAAAACCTTCTCCTAGTCCGAGTGCACATGATGCTTGAGGTGGTTGTGATTATCCTACAGTAGCTACAACTTCTAATGAAAGATGAAAGGCATCCAACAATGCCTTCATCTTCTCCTCCTTACTCTAGGGATCATTAACAATCCATGCGACTTCATCAATATGAGCTGAAATGGAAATATCCCATGGATAGGGCATTGTAGGGAATAGCTCCTTAACATTCATGAACCAAGTAGTGAACTATTTACATTTGATATCGAACACTCTAAGTGCATTACGTAGCTTCTAGTAATCATTCATCCACTTGGAGAGGTTCTTGGTAGTTTATCGTTGATCAGTGAACTTTGCCTTGAGAACCTCAAGTTCAACAATGATAATCTCAATCTTCTACTTCATGTCTTTGTGATTCTTGAACTCTATCTCATATGGCAAGTACAATCTAACCACTTGTTTCTCTAATTCGGATGGTAGCCTTCTGGTAATCAGCACCACCAAATTTTCATAATGGAGATTAGTAAGCTCCATGTACTCCATCATCTCCTCAATCTGTAACTCTTTCATGTCAATCTCTACTTTGTTGTAGTCATTAAGCCCATCAAAGACAGGCCACCAGATATCACCTCCTTCTTTGAGTTGTTAGAGGATCTCATTGATCTTTTTACTTTGCCATCTGGATATGATTTTCATTGATTTCTTTCTGTAGAACAACCTAGTCTCTATAATGATTCTTAACTCTCTCAAATTTGAGAGCCTCATTCCTCTAGGAAACTATTTCAATTGTGGACCTTTGGCAAAGGGCATTGACTTCCTTCATGGAGAGATTTTTGTTTTTGCTTGCTAGTCTCCTCATCTCATTATTTACTCTAGCTAGCTACTCTTGCTATTGATGGATAAAGTCTTGCATCTACTACTTCTACACATCAACATTCTGCAGGTGATGATTTTCTATGGTTAGAATTACATTCTCCTAATTTGTATAGAATAAGTCCTTCTAAATGGTGTACATTTTGACATTGGTCACAGATTGGTCAAACACAGTTGTCTCCTTCTCATTCTCAACCTTTTTAAGCTTGTTTTCAAGCTTCTTGAAGGCTTCATCTTGTGTCAGTGTAGGGTTGAGAAACGAAGGGTCAGCAAGATGAGCTCTTAATTCAACAACCTCCACAACCAAGCATTGGTTTTTTTCTTGGGCTATTTTGAGTTGCCCCACTAATATTCTACACTTGCCCCTCACTTCTAGCAGCTGTGACTAGGTTGTAGTGGTTTTATCTAGAAGGTCAAAGACATCTAGAATTGGTTGCTCAATTCCCTCCAGTTGATCCAACAACTCCTCCTACTAGGCTCCAATTAATCTATCACTAACTATTTTTGCAAATGTTTGCACATATCTAAGTGCAAAAAATCTGGTACAAATGTCATAGGTGCATTTAATGCTTTGGTGATTCTATCAATAACCACCTCTGCTACTATCTCCTACCCATGGTGCTGCATCATCGAGACAGTTTCCCCCTCATCCTCCTCCAAATGCACTAAGAAAGTAGTGGTGTTTCCAAAGATTTCTAGGAATTGCTACTATTGAGAGAGAGATACCATTACCTCTTAAGTGCTAGGATTTGATCTTGTAGGTAGTTATGTTCTCTAGGATAAGAAAATTAATCGACTTCCTTCCATCTGGCTAATAGTTCGAGCCACTTCATTAAGGTGAATCATTACTAGGTGATACATAGATGGGTCACTACCACTCATTCCTACTCGCTGCTCTGACTCTCGCAAGAGCTACTCACTGCACATGCACTTAAGGGTAGCACGGGGCTTCGATGTTGTTTCATGAGGGGGTAGTGTAGGTGGTGTTTGCTACTCCTCTTTTCAGATGATTTTGGCAAGCACTTTGTCCTTCATCATCTCCATCTAGGAAGAAGATGAAGCACATTGAACAACATCATTTGTATAGTGTGTTATGCCTTCCCTCTTGCATAATTTTCAAATGATGCATGAAAAGGGGAGCGCTTTCTTCCATGTTCATTTTCCTTAAATTACTTCTCTATCTCAAGATAGGTCAGCTGTGCAAGGTTAACAAGGAATCTACTGCTTACAGTGGCACACACACGAGTAGAGAAGGTTGTGATCTTTCTTGACCTCATCGTTGGATTGAGGTGAAAGGTCACAATTTTGAAATATGATTGTTCTACCATGGCAACCATACCAAACTCCTTACAATCGACTCCATAATACTACCACGTCCATTCCTTCTTAATGCCAGGATTTTTCTACATTGGAATTTCAACAAGGTTCATCCCAATTTTTAGTAACCCAAGGGCCTATGTGATGGATTTCACCAAGTAGGGTACTGAAATGTCCTTGATCTTAATCATTGAACTAGCCTACTGATTGTTCCAAAACAGGTATATTTCTCTCATGTACCACTCTCCACTGGAAGTTATTATGGACCACATTTGAGAGTTATGCAATTAAGCTTTAACTTCTAGAAGTGCAAACTCCACGAAAGGTTCAAAATTTAACTCTTGGAGCAAAGATTTCTAGACCTTCTTGTTCACAATCTACCTGAGGCAGGCTTTTATCAAGGTGACCTTAAGGTTTGGTCTAGGTTCTAGTGCCTTATCTCAATGAGACTATTTTGTTGTGGCTGCTTCCTTAGGAATCTATTGCATAGATTCCACTTTGGGCTCCTCCTAAAGAGGTCCCATGGCATGGGTCTCTACTAGCTCATGGGGTTGTTCTTGGTTCCTTCTCATTCTTGGTCGTTTGTTCCTTGGTTGGGATTGTCCTCTTTCTTGCACATGCTTTCCCTTAGGTGTCATCTATGGTCAAAAATAGCTAAGGATTAGCATTCAATGTGTAACTTATAATATTTAAATACCTTTCTCATTGGGCAGTTATACTTAGGCTAAATTTTGACCATGGAAAATTGATTATTTTGTTATTATTTTGGTGATTTTTAACTTAGAATGTCACCAAAGCTTGTTGGAAAGGTTTAACTCTCATTATTTGATGTTTTCATGTTGATATTTTTGTTAAACCTTGTGGGAGTTAAAACGTTTTCCAAAAAAAATTTCTCAAAAACTTAAGGTTTGTGACCCCCATGACAAAGAGCTTACCTCTAATAGCTACAAGGTCAAAGAACGAAGTGANTCACCTATATATAGGTAGCTAGACCCTTGCATCAATGGGGTCCTATTTACACATGGGCTTTGTTGACAGGTATCTATCTATGGAGCCTATGACCAAAATTTTCACCTTTAAAAAATATGAAAAATAAAAAGAGTTTAAGCATGAAATTGATGTTTTTGGAAACCAAGAAAAGCTGTGAATGTGATGAAATCTTGAAGAGGGCTTAATAATTTATCAAAATGGAGAAATTATTGGAGAATAAATACGCATTGGAGAAAATTCCTTAAGGAGTGCATAGTTGGATGCACAATGGGACACAAAAAAGATTTGACTGCGAAAATGCCTAAGGATAAGAAACATAACTAACCCACCCAAAAGATATGTAAGTGGATCCTCCCCATAGTAGGCTTATGCCCTTTTTACCCTTGCATTACTTCAACTAAGGAGTCTATGGGCCCCACAATTGATTAATGATTATGAAAAGTTAAGAACCAAATTTGGAAGAATCTACCTAAGAATTTCAACACATCAAACTAAGACATTGAACAAAAACATAGAAACCAATAGTGAGGTGAGTTATGGAAAGTAGCAATGGCTGAGATAGAATGAAATGGAGTTCTAAATTGTGGTCACATGTAGTCCCTTGTGGATTTTATAAAAATGACCTGATAAGATCCATCCTTAGCTCAAACCAAAACCAACCACTTTCAGTGACTTCGCATTGCCACTCTAAGACTAGACCATCCCCTCAAGACACAAAAATGCTCCCACAAATCAAACACCATTCTTTATTAGAGAAGAAAAGAGAAGTAGGAAGCGAGAAAGGGCCTTCGTTAGAGGGGACATTCAAGCATAGGTAACATGTCTTTCTAATCCCATAACTAGTGCTTGTAGCCCATTATTGTTGTCTAAGGGGTGTGCTTTGAATTTCCATCATCATTTTTTTTTTTTTTTTGGATTTTATGTTTTTATGGATTATGGGATGGAAACCATACCATGCAAAGACTTATTTACTTCGTATTATTGGTTGACATGGAATGGTAAGAAATCCATGAAAATACTCATGCACTCAAGTAAGTAGAAAGGCACAACAAGTATTAAGTCCCCTTGAAATCTTACCATTTTCAAACCATTTGAATCCTTCCCAAGTTTGGAAACAACTAAGGTCTAAAGTTCATTAAAGTTTCATTAAGGAAAAGGGACCTCATACTTCCAAAACTAGGAAAACCATAGAGTTTGTGAATATGCGGATGACACGAACTCACTACCTATTCCATGAAAAGAAACTATTTCTTAGTTATCAGTCATCAAAATTCAAAAATAGAAGCCAAACATTATCAATCAAAAACATTAAGTCCAAACCATCATTAACAAATAGCTATAATATATCTATGTCATATCAGTAACAAAGCACTTTTATTAGCAAACAATAAGAAAAATTTATATCAAAATAAATTAAAATATAAAAGAAATTGTAAAATATTCAAGTAAGTTAAAATGTACTAATGATGCTGTAAAATAAAAATTGGAAAAATAACAAAGTGTAAAACAAAAAGATATAAATACAAAGAAAATGTAAAACAACAAAGTGTAAAACAAAAAAGGTAGAAATACTGAGCATCCTCTTTGATTGGTTAGCACGGATGGCCATCTCCCCCATGACTGAGTTGAAAGGGGGAGATCCAAAAAATTGAGCATGGGTATCCATTCAAAGAGGCGTTGCTTGCACTGGCTTGCTTAGGCTCATGAAAAGGCTTGACTTGTTGTGTGTTGACCATTTGCTTTTTATTTGGGCTCTCAGGTTTGTATATTAACATGGCCCTAGAAGAAAAGGTTTCATAAATGATATAAGGCTTATCCCACAATGTTTGGAACTTGGTCTTTTGAGGTACGTGTGTGGGATTCCAATAATAGACCTTATCTCTAGGTTGAAATTTTACTTTTCTTATTCTAAGCTCATGGCGTGTTTTCTT
Source organism: Gnetum montanum (assembly GCA_015680685.1). NCBI lineage: Eukaryota > Viridiplantae > Streptophyta > Gnetopsida > Gnetales > Gnetaceae > Gnetum > Gnetum montanum. The sequence goes on from MNCI01010956.1 coordinate 508,837, forward strand.
GAATACTTTATGCACCTCATTTAAAGATAGGGCCACCAATCTATTCTCATCTAGCATGTTAAGGTTTATCAATCTTTCTTTTTGTGCTAGGCTTAAGTTAAGGTCAAGGTCATAGGTTGTTGAAAGTGTAAGGAGCTTAGACTAAATTAGAAGGGTTGGCAATTTCTTATACACCAACTCATAGGAAGAGTAGCCTATAGGGAGTTTCCATCTAGAGCAATAGGCCTAAAGGGCATCATTAAGTTTTGTGCTCCAATCTCTCCTATATTTGATGACTGTTCTCATTAAGATCTTACTGATCTTCCTATTGGTAACCTTTGCTTGACCATTGGCTTGGGGGTGGTGGGGTGTTGTTAGTTTATGTTCAACCCCCAAGGGTTGCATAAGCTTGTGAAAAGTAGCATTTGTAAAATGAGTATCATTGTCAGAAATTAGTGCATCTGGCACTCCAAACCTATTTACAACATTCTCTTATATGAACTAAGCAGTAGTGGAAGATGTACAGTTGATAACAGCTTCTACTTCTACCCATTTCATACAAAAGTTAACAACAACTGTTATGTATGTCTTTCCATTTAACATGTGCATGATGGGACCCATGAAGTATATGCCCCAGATATCAAACGATTCCAATGATTGGATCCATTTCTAAGGTCCCTCCATTTGAATAGTCATCCCATCATCTCATTGATAGCGTTCACAAGAGCATATGAATTATTAAGTATCCCTGAAGATTATTTGCCAATAATACCCTACCATCAAGATCTTAATGGTCGTGCATCTCCCTGCATAGTGGCCCCCACAAGAACCCTCATGAGCATCTTAGAGAACATGTAGTTGATCAACATCAAGGACACACCAATGAACCAGGTCATCAATGTACATCTTATAAATGTGTCTATTAATCTCCATGAAGTGTTTTACCTAATGAAGAAACTGTTGTTTCTTCTAGTGGTCCAAGTCTTGTGGTATCTCCTAAGTGAGAAGATAAGTCAAGATGCCATCATACTAGTTTGGGTCAACGAGCACTTATTCATTTATTGCACTAGCAAAGAGGAGTTCATCATGAAATTGATTAGAGAGTGGGCTCTCCTCCTCTTTATTATCCCATCGTAACCGAGACAGGTGATCAACAACCATATTCTTAGTTCCCTTTCAATCTATGACTGTAAGATCAAACTCCTATAAGATCACCAACCACCATATGACACAAGGGCTCACCATCAGCTTGTTCATTAGGAAGTGAATGGCACTATTATCTATGTGCATAAAGACCTTGTATCTAAGCACATAGTGCTTAAACTTCTCCAAGGCATACACCACTACCATTAGCTCTTTCTTCATTGTGGTGTAGTTAAGATGTGCACCCACAATGCTTCAGCTTGCACAATGGATGTAATAACGATGTTTCTAATCATCAAACTATGTAAGCACAACTCCCAAGGCATAGTTCAATGCATCTATCATGATGTGAAATGGATGGGATCAGTTAGGTGCTCATAAAATTGGAGTTTCTATGAGCTTCTTCTTAAGTTGCTGGAATGCCTTTTCACATTCCTTGGTCCATAAGAACAAAAACATCTTTCTTTATGAGCTCATCTAATGGTTTAGCAATCCTAGAGAAATTCACTATGAATTACCAGTAGTAGCCTGTGTGTGTGTCCAAGGAATGACTAGACATCTTTAATGGTTTTTGGTTGGTAGGTTATTCCTTAAATAACCCTAATCTTTTCAAGGTCCACCTTAATCCCTGCTTGTGAAATTCTATGCCCTAACATAATGCCTTCCTAGACCATCAAATGGCTCTTTTATTAACTAAGCCAAAGACTGGCCTCCACACACCTTTTAAGCACTTACTCAAGGTGGTCCAAGGCTTGCTCAAGAGTAGCACCATAGGTGAAGAAGTCATCCATGAATACTTCCACCCCATTACCAATCTATTGCTGAAAATTCTAAGGACAAGGTGTTGGAATGTTGCAGGGGCATTGCATAGACCAAATGGCATCTTTCAATATGCAAAAGTCCCCCATGGACTTGTGAATGTAGTTTTGGCTTGATTCTCTAATATGATATAAATTTGGTTATAGCCACTATAACCATCTAGAAAGTTGTAAAAATAATGCCTAGAAATAGTATCCAACACTTGGTTCGCAAATGGCAATGGAAAATGATCTTTGAATGTTGCCATGTTCAACAACCTAAAATCAATACATACCCTCCACTTACCACATTTCTTTGGCACAATCACAAGTGGGCTAACCCACTCATTATCTACAATTAGATAGATGAACCCCACTTTGAGGAGTTGTTTAATTTCATCTTTGATAATCTACTTCAATTTGTGGTTTAGCCATTGCTTCAGCTACCTTTGGCTTGATGGAAGGATCAGCATAGATGTGATGCTAGGATATCCTAAGATCAATCTAAGTGAGTTCAGTATATGACCAAGAAAAGGTTGTTGGCCATTTGTTAACCATGTTTATTAGCTTCTTTTTCTGCTCAAGAGCAAGATTGGCATTTATTATTACCAGCTTGCCATTTTTTAGAAAAGCATAGTCCATGTCTATAGGTAAAGCTTTCAACTCTAAAGGCTCTTGTTTAAAACTTTTAGGGATTTCCAACTCTCCTGAATAAGTGTCATTAGTTTCATCATCAAAGAGTTGGTGATGAACTTGCTCTAGTTCATTCATGCCCTCAACATAGACACATGTTAGGCTCTCAGTTGGTTCCATGCAAAATGTGCTACTTTCAGGATTAGCTATTAGCCACTAGGTTCCTTCCTATTTTGGGCTGCTATGTATAGGCACTTTTAAATTTTAGATTTTTTATTTATTTTTTTTTTATTTTTTTATTTTTTTATTTTTGCATACTATCTCCATGCTTTGATTGATGTGCTTTTGATAGACCATAATTTTTGCACACAGTTGCACCGTGTATTGTTGTACATGATGCATGGAACTCTCTTCTTCTCAATCTTTCTGAATGCATTTTCCTTGAAAATTTCCAGGGAAAGATCTCTAATGCCTATTTGTACATTAACAATGCTCAACCAAGCCCTTCTCATAATGATTGGAAAGTCCCCCTTGTAATTGTCAATCTTGATCAACAGGAAATCAGTAGGATAGAACTGCCCATAGATAGTGATCACAATATCTTCCATCACTCCCAAGGGAAGCTTGTTGTTGCTAGTGGAACTGCCTGGGATTGCCTTGAGGATAAGGCAATCTTCTAGGTGCTTGCCTTCTTGCCAGCCTAGAATTCAAAGTGTACAACCTAGACTTTTGCAGTGTGATACAATAGGAAAACATTCCTTAGGATGTTCATATTGGCAAATGTCACATCCACCATCATCATATGATTCTAACTCCCCAACCTCTTCTACTACAACAGCTTTTCCCTTACCCCTTTGGTAGGCACGTTCAACTTTCTTTCTTCTCTTGTGATCATGATCACTACCTTGCTCTTTGGATTCCTTTGCAATTTTTAGAGCAATTTGGAACTTTTCATTCAAAAATTTCCATATTTTATCCACCCTAGCCAAAATTTCAAAAATAGATTTTTGAATCAACACAATTTTTTGTTGCACCACTTCATTAAGTGATGCCTCCTCCTCACTATCATAGAATTGGACCTCTATTTTTTTCATGGAAGGGTCCCTGTTATATTCTTCATCACTTTCCCATTTCCTCAACTTCCCTTCTTCTTTTGCAACCTACTCAATCAGCCTTTATATCTAATGGGCTCTAAGTTCTTATAGTCTTCCTTGGGCATAGACCCCAAGAGTTCTTCTCATTTCTGATTAAAGCCCATCTATGATATGGTGAAGCTACTCCTATTGAGAATAACCATGGCTAGGAAATCTATGCAAAAGGGAATAATAGCTACCCATGGCTGTGTCCAAAGGTTCATGTGTTCCTTGTTGCCAACCTTGGATTTGCTTTCTCAGATTGAACACTTGGGAGTACATATGATATTTTTCATTAAATAACTCAAGCATTATACTCCATCTACAAATTGATTTTGACTCCAAAGAGTAGTACCAACTTTCTACTTCTTTTGTAAGTGTCTTGGGAAACAACTTGAATTTTTGTTAGTCATTTTTTATGTTCTACAAGGCATAGGCATTGTGAAAGGCTTGAAGCTAAGTCTATGAATTTGAGTTGTATTCCCCCTCAAATCTAGGGATATTTTTCATATCCAACCTCTTGATTTTGTTATCTTTCACATGCTAGGTTGGAATTCTAATTGCCTTTGTAATGTTTAGCATGCTTCAAGTTGCAAGAAAAGGTTCATCATCATCATGATTTTGATAAAGTCTATGACTTCCTCTGCTACCCCTTCATTCATGGTGAGGCTTACGATCATTGTTATCCCACCGTTCACCTCCATCACGATTTCATCCTCTGTAGTTTCAGTTAGATTCAAAGGAGAAAGAAGAAGATGAAGTTGAAGAGGACAAAGAGGAAGGAGAATTGCTACCACCACAACGTCTACCACCTCCTCTCCACTTATCATGGCCATGATCATCAGGTTTATCATCATCATGATGCTTGCCCGAGCCCTTGCATTAACTCCAACTTTTGCCTGAACCAAGATTGTTGATAGTGAACTGCAAGTTCAAGTTCAAGTCCCTTCACCAAAGTCAAGGGGTGGAGAATCTTCATGTTGAGAACTCCTAGAGGGAGGATCCTCATTGTCTTTTTGGTTCAATAGGAACAAGGGGTTAGTAAACTATTTCACCTTCGTAGCTTCATGATGCTTCTCTTGGTGTTGATCTCTTTTGCATGCTATTTCAATGGGATGGTATTCCTGATAGTCATGGTCCTACACAACATACTCCTCATGAAGATGCTAAATATCCAACCTCTTAAGAGTTTGGAGCAGCATCCTAGGAATAGATTATTTCAGTGGCAACACAACATTTCCCTCCATGTATCTCCATTGCAGTTGTTCACCCTAGTGCAAAATGAAGGTGAAATCAAGCACAAACTCATCTAGATGAGTATACATCACTTTGAACTCTTAGGGCACTGGCAGTTTCGATTCATCATGCCTATGAGAAGATGACATTTTCACTTAAAAGAAAATAGCAATGTGCTTTAAGTATAATTATTATTATTATTCAAACAATTGTGACTTTAAGGTTTGCTCCAACAATCTTAAATAATTTTCACTAAGTCCTAAAAAGCACACATAGCAAACTACAAGTCCTCAGCAACAACACTAATGATGAGTGGTCAATATACCTTACATTCAACCATACAATTCACCAGCATTTACGCATGATCCGGTCAAATTCCAAGGACTTCTAGCCTTCTAAGTACACTAGTTCTAGGAGGTGAATCAACTGTTGCAATCATTGTCTTCCTAGTTACACTTGTAAGTGCAAGGGTATGGTTAAGTATAACTAAAGCATATGATTTTTATCATTTTTATGTTTTATGTTCTAAGTCACCTAAGAATGAAGAATAGTGAATAAAGATATTTAGTTGCTAATTTAATCTAATCAACTAGCTAGCACTTAACTAATCCTAACATAAGCATCCATTCCCACTTGTTGTACACATCTTGAACACGTATAATGCTAATGGATTACTAAACGTTAAGTGTTATAGGTATTACCAAGCGTTACATGTATGCTCAAAGTGGTTGTACTTATGTGTTTTAATTAATTGCTATTTAACCTAGCTTAATTAATTAATTACTTAAAACATTAAAGGAAATTGCTTAAAATATTAAATACATAAAGAAAATAATTAATCTATTTCAAAGTGCTCCAAGTTTTATTAGAAAGCTCATCTTTATTGCTGCACACATTGCAATGCTTAGGTACAACAGTGCTCGAATAAAGATTCATACACTCTTTGACTCCTACTGTGGGCACTTAGAAAATATTCTAACTTTCATAAAGAAACTGTTAGAGCTTCACTACAACTTGTGAAAAGAATGCCATAAATGTGATGAAATGTGCACATTTATAGGTGGAAACAAGGTGCCCTGTCAACGGGTACACATCAATGAGTCAAACCCTACATTGATGGGATCACATCGACAAGATCACATCGATGACATCTCATCGACGTTGCCAAACCATGTGACTCATTAGTAATCTAAAATTTGAACAAATATATGTTAAGAAATAACATCCAATAATTAACTCATACCCATCACCAAGTAAAATAAAATTAACTTATTTCCACCAATATGATTTAAAGAAGGCATCTTAAAATATAAACCTGTTAGAGTTTGATTTTACGTCTCTTGGACAACTCTAACTATACAAGGATTATTTAGGTTATGAGAAAAATTGACGCATAATTCATTGGTTAAACAAACTCATCATTATACATCTTTCATAATTGTATTGTCCACATTCTACAATCATTTTTAGCATATGTTAACCTTGTTATGAATCTCTTCTTCGTAACTTCTTCTTCTTCTTCTTTCTTTTCCTCTTCTTTAAATACCTCCTTATGATGCCTTCCTTTGCTTATTATTCATGATAGGCAATGAGCGGTGGAGTAATCCAACACCTAACTAGACAAGTCACAAGTGTTCACATGTGACCAAATTGTAATCCATGAACAAAGCAATGTGATTATGCTAGTAATTGGTTAAAGTTTGGGATCGTTGTCTTCCCACGTGAGCTAGTGAAATCTATGGGTATGGTTTAACTCACTATGAGGTATATGATAATTGATGTTGTGTCGACCATCTTACTCCTGGTAAACATGACAAAATAGTAATGGTTTCCAAGTCTAAGCAAACAATAACCAAATCTATTTTATCCTAGACGATGGACATTCATTCCTAATTTACCTTACATGCCTTGGACTCATGTAATCATCATTGGAATTACCAAGTGTACCACTACTGTGATAACACTATTGGATTACTAGATAACTACACTGGCTCTCGAAATTAGTCGTATCTATATCACTTAACAAGTATGAAAGTAAAATGCGAGGAAAGGTAAACATTAACTAAGAAAGCATTTAAGTGAAAATGGTAAACATTATTCTAAGTAAACAGTAAAGAAACTAAGTGAATGCTGCAATGGTGAAAAGTAATCTCAATCTTGATTACTATTCACACTTGTGTCCAAGTACAAGATGCTCAAATAAAGACTCTGTACAATCACTCAACACCACACATTGTGGGCACACACTGCTAAGTACTTAGAACTAAAATTTCTAAAACAAACTGAAAGAATTTCGGTGTAGGTGGACGCAATTGTTGTTGGACCATGTGCCTAAGTGTCATATTTATAGCCAAGCACATGTGTCACAATATCAAATATTCGATGTCATAGCATGGGCTTCGATATTAGATACACAATATTGCAACTTCGATATTGGATGCCCAATATCATGACCTTCTAAGAATTTTCCCTATTGGTTAGTCTTATGTGGGTTGGGCCTTTCTTGGACTCCTTCAACAATCCACAACTTGACCTATTATGGACTACTACCTCATTTGTAGCCTATCCCTCTTTCAGATAATCTTCTCTTCATGTTTAGGAAACTATACCATATTACAAATCTCACCTTAGATCTTCTTGTCCTATTTAAGAAAGTGGATCCTTCTTCAATTCTTTTTCTTACAAATAACTACTCTATTTCATAATACTTCTTACTATTGACTACTTTCTTACTTTGGACATGTATCTTCAATTTTTTGTGGTTCTAATTTTGATTGTCTTCTATACAATGCTACATACCTTGACTTCTCTTATGATTCATTGTTGCTTACCCTTACTATCTTTTAATCTTTTATTATTCCTTACCACATGTTTTCACTTTTCTTTTTATGGTTGATTAACAACTACTTATATTCCACAAATAAGGTCATAGCAATTTGCACAATATGTCTTCTTGTTATGACTTGTTTATAAGTGATTGCGACCAACCTTGAATAGTTACGATCTTGTTACAATCATATCCTAAAAAGTTACATCATTAGAAGCCTCACAAATTCTCACATTAATGTAGAATTCAAGTTCCTCCATTGATGAAAGATAATTTTGTTAGCAACCAATTCCTTCAATCAACAAAAAATTGTTGTGAAAACCTGTGGCAACTAATATCTACAAAAATTGTAGCTTAGATTTGCCAAAAAACACTTCAAAAATCCTTGTCAAGATAATTGTACATGCAAACATTTTGATTTCATAAATTTTAACATTAAGAACCTTGGTAATAGATTCCAACCAAGAAACATATATGGTCAAGGTAGTTGTACAAGAAAACAAAATTTTGCTTTTGTAAATTATAAAATTATAACATTACATACTCCCTAATAATGGAATCCAACCCCAAAATACATGTGATCATGAGCTTGGCCTTCTTACAAGAATGAAAACAAGGTTCTTCACAATTAACAGACCCAAGAGAACAAATACAGTTCTTCAAAACCCTTCTTTTCTTATATTTTAGGGTTTATATGGTCTCCGAAAGACACCAACCAAGGAACCCAACTCATTCAGAATCAAAGTGAGTCAAATCCTTTTCTTCTATTTTAAGGTTTAAATGGTTGGATGAATCTGAAGAGGTTGATGAGATGTTTACGAATTCATGAATCTCAATAGATTACACCTGCACCCGTGAAATCTAAATAGAGTTTTAAAAAACAAAAGAAATGATAAGCCCCAACCTAAATCTAAAGATTAATCTGGGTAAACCTATAAAACTAAGTAAAGGCAAGCAAGTTTATAGATATAATGGGTGGACTCTGCCGAGACAGCACCAAGAGTATCAATAAACCAAAGATTTTTTTTAAAAAGGAAAGGCATCCTTGTTTTCAGGGCATTGAACCTTCCTTTCTGTAAAGGCCTTGTAAGCTAACAACCTAACCAAAGGCCGGTGCCCTAGATTTTAAAGATAACTACTCACCTCATGCAAGCTAGATTATTTGGGTGCATCATTGCACCGGGGTGGAAAACATATCAGTGACATTATTACAAAACTTTCCAAAGAAAACTTTGTAATCCAGGGAACTTGAACAAAAAATAAAATTTGAAAACGCGTAGCAGTTACAATTATGACCATGTTCATCACTAAAGGAAAAGGACTTACTGGTTACCAGGATAACATAGCAACAATGAAACAGAACCAGTGAATCACCTTCACCCAGCTTTAAATGAAAAATATAGTTTCTGTAAATCATGGCGTTTTTCCTCTGATTTGATGGTTGATAAAGTTATTTTGGTGCGTCGTATTTTCCCAGCCAGATATAAAAGCAACTATATCTACTGACAAGCTACGGCAACTCATTATTGGAACATCTAGGTTATGTATCGTAGGCGTGCTCAAATTATAACCAGCAAACAAATAAGAACACAGTACTTAAAGAAGTAAATAACCAAACGGAGGCAATGAATACAGTTGCCTGAAGAAAAAAGAGAAATAGCAGCATCAAAACATCAACATGCATATCTAAATATAAATGAAGTTTACAATAGATCTGGTATACTTTCGAACATTAGTACATGGCACGTCATTGCAATCGTTACAGCCTTACTCTATCTACACAATGATAACTTGCCGGGCACCAAACTATCTTACTAAACATCTCCTATTGTACAATAAATCATACTTCCAAAGATATATTACATCATATTTAATTTTCAATGCTTGTTATCATAAATGATGTCCTCGTATTGTCTCCAACAGGGCCAAGCGTAACATTTGAGCAAAAGCCCATACAACGAAAACACATGGCAAACAGCTGCGGGGTCAAAATCATTCTTAAATAGAACTTTAAAAAAAGGCATTACCACTATAATAATCACATCGGTATCAGTTCTGTATTGTGTACAGGTCACTGTAGATATTTAAGAATTCCCCATCTGATCAAACATAAAGCACTGCAGGTACCTCAACAGGACACATTTAATCACTGAAAGAAATCACTCCATAAGCTTTTTCCTCACCAAACCTTTGAAGAAGTCAAAACTGCAAGCATGCCAATTGCTGTCAGTAGCAGAAGAGCCAAGGATGAACATTAGCTAGTGGTGTTCTATATGATAAAAGAATACCAATAAAACTGAAGGAGAAATTTTATAGGACAACAATTAAGCCTAATATCTTATATGATATTGAATGTTGGCCAGTACAAAAGAGGCATGAACAACAAATCAGTGTAGCAGAAGAAATCTGAATGTTTAGATGGATGTTGAATGTTACCAAAAGAGAATAATACAAACATTAAAGGAAGACTTGAAATGGCTTTTATTTTAGATAAGCTACAAGAAAGGTGTTTTAAAAGGTTTGGACATTTGCAAAAAAGCTTAGACCATGAGCCTACAAAGAAAGATTGCTACATTATTATTCCAGGAAGGCCACCAAAAGGAAGACCAAAAAAGACATGGAAAAAAACAATTGAAGATGATTTAAAGAAACTGCAAATAAACAAAAATCTAGCTCTTTGTAAAGGCAAACGCAAAGAAGAAGTCATGTAGCCAACCCCATTTTGTTGGGACAGGGCTAGGATGATGACAATGATGACTCATACTTAACAGTTTCAATACACAACAAAAGCAATAATTGCTAGTTATCCAAAACATTTGGAATTATACTCAAAATTTGCTGATATATGTCTTAGTCGATACAGAAATGAGTATGTCCCCATTTCACAAGTCAGTTCTTATAGCAAGTAAAAGCCAAGTATGGAAAAAAAAAACAGATGATAATCTGGAAATTGAGTGGCCTGGAAAAACAAACATGTAGGAATAGTAAAAATTACAGACCTATTTCCATCTGGATGAAGTTCATATTTGTTACAGGTTTCATCAACTGCCAGTAGGTACCCAGATGGAGTCAAGCCCTGCCCAAAATGTAAATCACAGATGAATCAATTCATTGTAAAAATTGAAGCAGTTGAATCCTTTGAATTTGTATAAAACCTTTATGATTAACCTTTACTGTGAGTAGAACTGTTGTAGGGTTATCCTGTTGTTCCTGCCTCTCTTCCAATATCACCTTTTGCTCACTGTTAACAAATTCAAGTGCAACTATTTTGTACATAAATAGAAAAATAGGGGAAAACAGTGTGCAATTGTTAGATACACTAAAGATTACAGAATTATCAATTTAATAAATATACTACAATCATCAATTTAATAAAGATGCTACAATATATTATAACTTATCAAAAAAATTCTAACAAAATATTGTTAGGTGGACATCCAGAATGCCATTTTCACTCCTTACATTTGTCTCTTTCCTAGGATGATGCTTTGTGGAAAATTACTCACTGGTCAATATCTTGCACAAAAGAACATTATGGAGGATCCAAGTTGTGTCTTATGCTTTTTAACAACAGCAAGTGCTGAATATCTTTTTTATAAATTGCCTACTTTTTTAGGAAATTTGGAATGAGTTTAGGTGCAGTGCTCATACGTCACCACCAAACACAGCTATGTGTACCACAGTTTCATAATTAATACATGGACCTATAAACAATAAGAGCCATGTGATGATTTGGAAAGTGTTTAGCAACATCAGATGGTTCTGAAGTAACATGGTAGCAGAAATTTGTATGACAGATAGCTATGAGTAGTCACCACCTGCAACTAATTCTATTAATGATTTTTGTGTTGACTTGGCAATGACATCATTATAGAAAACAAGGTAAGTGTGGACAACAAAGTGTGGAAAACACTCCCATGATTTATTTGGTTTGTGGTACAATAGAAACAAAATTTTAGAGTTTTTCAATAAAGGTCACAGAGCCCAACATCAGTGTAGGCTGCTGCTTTGGCTCTTTGGAGGAATGCAGCAAAATTTCTAAGGAATTGTAATTGGAATAATGTTGTTTACTTACATCTCTAGAAGATGAATGCAAGTGTTACTTTATAAGTTTTTTTTTTTTTTTTTTTTTTTTTTTGGAGCAGTTTTCGGGACTATTAAAATGAGCAAGAGAAAATAAATATACAAGCTCAGGGGAGAACCCCTGAACGGAAATGGACCCCACTAACCAGGTCCCAGCAAATAGGTTTATCCAAAAACTAACAAACACCCAAACAGTCTAACCAGTTCAAACAAGATGCACCCCCCCTGGCCTTCTTTGACGCAATGATGCAAGGAAAAATGTAGGGATATTCACCAGCTGGCCCATTTTCAAACTCTTCAAGAATGCAAAGTGAACCCCCTAGAGCTTCGGAATATTGCCAATTTGGACAAAGAATCTTTCCACAAGCTCTGCTGCAAGTTGCCACAACAGCAGCAAAGCAGACCTAGGCACCTATCCACTGGCCATCCTAGGGTACTATCCTGAGAAGAAATGCTAGGTGTCCCCATGTCCATGCATCATTGGGTCCATGCTTTGCCCAATTGACTACACACCCAAAACCCTAGCAAACACCCCTTTAATCAAATCAATAGTAACCCCTCGAAAAGTCGTGGAATCACCCTGCCAATTGGTGAAAAACTCGCCATCTGGCACCTTGGGATCCCCCAAAAGCCACAACAAAAAATTGGACCAACCAACATGCTGCACCAGTTCCCAAAGCTCCACATTCTCCTGAAAGTGATGGCAAGCCAGTTCAAACATTGAAGTCATGCCCATAGTAGCCACAACTTCCCACCAAAGCCTAACACCCTCTGCAACCACCTGTGCTAGTAATGGCAGTAAACACTAGGCAGTTACGTGCCTTCCACAAGCACCAGAGAATGGTTGTGGCAATGGAGTCCCCACTTAAAATAATCGATAGTCGGATGCATGCACTACACCATACCGCACTACTAAAAACACATTCTAATGCCAAATGTTGCCATGTCTTTGTGGCCTGTCCACATGTCGGACAAGTGTCATCGATTTGAATCCAACATGTTCTTAATTCTGCTCTAACAGGAACCACAGCATGATTAATGAGCCAAAGAAATGCTTTAATTTTCTAGGCAGCCCTGCCACAGCTGCCACCACCTTGGAATTGCCAGGAATGTCCTTGCCAAGAGGGCATTTGGCTAAACGTGCATCCACCCCAATTGCATCATGTGGTGAACATGGTTACACATTGACCACCACAGCCTCAAGTCTTGTGAAGTAGCAATCCATTGGTTGTACTTCTAATGGATAATTTGTGCCTAGGGAACGAGTTGCATGGCAGGTCTTGTCAATCGATGGACCAGCTATTGCTATCCCACCGTTACTAGATCCATGAACTTCGAAATCCCAAGAGCCCTCGCCTCCCTCGACCTCGCGATCATATCCCACCCAACCAAATGGATACACTTCCCCCCTTTTCCTCCCAACCAAATGAAGCTTTGAATCATTTGATCAACTTTATTCTCGAAGTCAAGGGGTTGCAATTGATGCAGTGAATCTAGCAACAGCCGACAACACTGACATAGCAAGCAGAATCTTTCCTTTTCACGTTAAGAAACACATGGTCCAATGCCCAGTCTATAGTTGAATACATTTGAGAACATGTAACCAAGTGTGCTTCTGCCCCCACTCAAACATAGGAAATCCCAAGTACCAATCCCCATCTATACCCTACAAAACCCCCAAAGTTTGTGTGATACGAGCCTGCACCCTAGGATCAACATGGACCATATAAAGCACCAATTTGGCCCTATTTACTTCAAGCCCAATCTCCCTCGCCATTCATACCAACGCCCAATCCAAAGCCTTTGCTTGCAACATAGAAGCCCAAGAAAATAACATCATGTCATTAGCATAGTGTTCAACCAAAACGTCCACCCCACTAACTATAACCCCCTAACCCCTTCTACATAACAGTAATCTTGCATGGTATCCATCACCAGAACGAACAGATATGATGAAAGAGGGTCACCCTACTGAAGACCCTGCCCTAGTGATGAGAACCCCCATAACCCCCAATCCAAATCAATGGAATAGGTCGCCAAAGATTGGATTTGTAGGCATAAGTCAACAAATCATTTATTAAACCCTTTCTTGAGCAGGATGGCCCTTAAGGCATCCCAGCTGACAATGTCAAAAGCCTGCGTAATATCCAGCTTAAGACAAAGTCCTGGAAACCATTCCCTACGCAGTGAGTGAAGAATTTCCTGCAACAAAATAACTTGATCTTGAAGCAACCTCTCCTTCACAAAACCAACATGATTTTGTTGGACCAAGCATGGCATCAAAGGCCCTAGGCACAAAACTAGCAACTTGTTGAAAAGTTGGAAGAGGATGCTACAAACGCCAATGGGTCTATAGTGAGAGGCTTGCGAGGACCCTTCCATCTTAGGAATTAGAATGATCCAGGAGCAATTGATCTCTCGAAGGACCTAATGCCATTCAAGCATGTAGTTAACCACATCCAAGAGATTGTTACCCAAAATGTTGGCAAATTCCTGAAAGAATTCCACTAGCCACCCATCCGACCCTAGCGTATGCCCTGTCTTCATGATCCCTAAAGCATGATCAAGCTCTGCCCAAGTAAAAGGCAATATCAACCATTGATTATCCTCCATTGTAAGTACTGGCTAAATTTGGATCGTGAGAGGCAACATCCCCTTGGATGCCCAAATGTTCCCCCAGCAGGATTGGAACTCATGTGCAATGTCCTCAACATGGTCCAACACCCGTCCCTCCTTAACCAAAAGCCAAAACTACCTTTGCCAAAGTATGAGCCTAAGCAACCGCAAAGAAAAACTTTGTGGGCCGATCACCATCTTTCATCCACCTGTTACGTGGCCATTGGCACCAATACTCCGTCTCCTCCTAGTCAAGCTTCTGCAACTCCAACAGCATAGCTTGTTGCTCCTGGAATAGCAGCTTGCTGAGCTCCTATCTCTCCTGAATCCTAAACAATTTTTGTTGCAATATCCCCCAATGGAATCTAAAAGTATATCTTTCTTCTTTACTATGTGCACAAATCTCCTGTTCCAGGGTTGTGAAGTCCATTAGTTAGGAATGCTCAAGGATCATGAGCGGTTGATTATCCCTTCCAGATAGCCAGCACCAATGGCCGAAGCCAAGGCTACATGAGTCATGTCCATTCAAAATGAAAGCAAGACACTTTCAAATGCAACTCCATCCCAATTTGGGAAATCAGTGACCTATGGTCTAAGGTTCTTCGTTCAATTCCAAAGACTCACTTTTTGCAACAAAATGTCAGTACCAACCCAAACCCGATCTATCCTCGACATCACCTTTGCATGCCCTTTCCTTCTATTACTCCAAGTAAAACTATAGTTCTCAATCTCCATATCGACCATGTCATGCTAGTACAAAAATTGCAAAAGGTGGTCAACTCCTACCAACAGAGAACAGTCCCCCAAGACTTTTCCCAAGCATGCAACCACTAGTTAAAAACACCAACAATAAGCCATTGCTTGAAATGCAAAACAAGACCAACAATTCTATTGAGCTTCCTAAGCCACCTCTCCCAAACTTGTTCCCCGTAGAAGTTCATAATCCAAAACTCAAGGGATGGAAGGTAAATCGTAATACTCGAGATGGAATCATCCACTAGGGTGAAGGGGATTTTGGACAACACGGCAAGCCCCCTGCCCTATGTCTGCAAGCAACCTGATGCACCATACAACGCCCCCCCCNCCTCCATTATTGCATTTGCGGTAGACTTCTTTCAAAGTCATCTAGATCCCTAAATCAAGCTCCAGTTGAGTCTAACGATTCTGCAGTAGCAGGATAGAGGGTTGCCCAACCTTCGTATGCTCCATTGACACTTAGAACCCTTCGCCACTACCAAGAGTCAATTCCACTCCCCCTGACCTAGCATCCCAAACAACTTCCACCCAACTACTCATCATAGCCTCCCCGTGTGGCATCCTCCCCTAAGAAACCGGCTCAAGAGGCATGGCAAAGCCACCATCAAGAACCAAACTAATAGACATAGAAGTCGGACAAACAGGTTCTGTCCTGCAACTCTTAACCGAGGAGAGGGCACACCCCCCCCCCCAGCACAGTTGTGGGAGCTGGATGAGCCACCGAAGTAGGCCTCACAACACCTATCGCATGCTTAGTAGGCGTCACACCGCCCAAACGGCCCTTTTGTGCCACTTTGGTCCACCATCAGCATCTACCGACTTCGCAGCCCCACCCCACTTGGTGTAGCAAACCTCCATTGAATGGCTCGGCTTACCACAAAAACGACAAGGCCCATTTTTGGCAACAAGAGCTGGAACCTCAATCAACAAATTTTCATATTCCATCAAAATACGTTCCTCCCCCGAGGGGAAAGCCAAAACCACCTCTTTGAGTAGGTCCTTGGGAGTTAAGGACCTCCACATGCAAAACCTCGCAAATCTCATGCACTCAAGGGAAGAAGTGAACTTATCTAATGCTATGAAGTCCCCAAAGTAGGCTGCAAACAACGGTATAAGCTCCAATGTTCAAGCCTCCCAAGGGAGACCTGAGACACAAATCCAAACAGGCACTCGTGAAAACAGGCCAGGATCCCGATGCACCCCAAGCCTCCATGGCATCAATGCCAATCCCTAGTCCCCAAAAAACCACAACCTGCCCAACAGCACCCATTCACAGTCCTCCATAGTGTGAAAAACAAAGAGGAGAATACCCTCAGAGAGACACCTAACACCAACATTCTCTAAACCCCATGTAGCCACAATCCACGTTCAAATCAAGTCAATCTTAGGCCAAACCCCTTTAGACACAAAATGACCAATGAGGCTGCATTTGGCAATTTGGATGCCCTCCGACAACAAACTCTGGACCTCAATTCGCAAGAAGTCATTCGTTCGAACCAATGACCCAAAGAATCAGCTCTCTTGCCCATCACCCCACAATCCTACGCTCTAACCAAACCCCCCCCCCCCCCCCCCCCCCCGCCCTTCTCTGTGGCCGCCGTCCCCACCCACCGATCTGCTTCCACCAAAGTCCATGCCAAAACCAAACCTGCTTTTGGTGCTCACTGCCGCTCCACTTCTAGACCCGCCTACAGTTCCCCACTCCAGCTCCCATTTCAAAATCCTTCTTCCTACTTTCTAACACAACTTCCCTCTCATTACATATTATTTGGTCTTATATAAATGGAATTATCTTTTTGATGATCCAGTCACTGGATGTGGGGTATCAATTTGATCCCAAAATAAAAAATAAAAATATTTCGATGTCCTTCATTCATATACGAAATTGCAACGTGTGATACAAAATTTATGGTACAAGTTTTTAAACCATTATAATTTAGGTTACTCACGGATGCTCTTATGGAAAACATAATCAAATGCATTATAGCATTACCAAACAGTATACATGAAGACCAACTATTGCACATAGGAGAATCCATCATAGCATTAATCTTACTCAAGCAATGAGGCAGAGTGTGAACCTCAAAGTGAAACTGAAACTAAATATATTTAATCATGTCCACTAAGACCCTCTAGATCTTTTGAACTACACCAATTTCATAATTCCTTTTACAAAACAAACTGCTTATCTATCAAACATATAAGAGAAATTATAATGTCCAATTACTAGACAACTTGATATTTGGAACTAAGATGCTCTCAAAATTACAAGTGAAAGCATTGTAAAGTTGCAAATGATTAGAAGGCTCTCACTCGACAAAAAATTAATATATAAATAACAATATTTGAATTTGAGAAATTCAAAAAAAAATTATTTCAAACAATTGTACAAGCTACAGCAATAAGATCTCAAGTGAGATCATCTGAATATCTTAGATGAAAGGATGGTACCACTGAGAAAAACTATGCCTACAAAAATGCGATATTGAAAATTCAAATGCAATACAAGGAATGCTAGTACTATATTTGTCAAGTTGCAGATCAAAGCTTTTAACTCAAATAAACAAGTATAATATGCTACCGTTAACAACAATTGAATATGATTGAAAATCACAATGGCTAGATCAATTTTGTTGCCACTAAAACTTTTGTCTTATAATACCCAAATCCTAACAAAGATGTAAAGCTTTTTGCCGGACAAACATAGCTGAGCAGTGTTGTTGCTGAAATATGAGTTCATTTTAGGCTCAAAAAATTGTTCGAGAGAAGGCTTTGGAGAGACAACAAAATGAAGTGCAAAACCAAACAATGTTGAAATATTATTAGCAAAAAATTAGAGATGGCATACATCATGAAGCAAAACTTCTGCATGTAGGTATTACTATATCCATGCAAACCCCACTAACTTGAGTTGAAATTAGACATAAATAACCTAATTAAACTTCACTCTGGTTCTGTTCAGAATCTTTCCATAATTTAGTGTTGTCCACCTATGACCTAGGGTCTGCCATTACTGCTAGGCTACCACCTCGATGTTATTAGACCAAATTGTGGAAATTTAGATACACAATCATTGAGACTAGAAAATAATGTCCAAAACCAAATACAAGTAGCAAATACAATAAATAATCAACATAAGAATAAGATCACCATGGAAGGAAATCCAAGATCTATTCATGCAAAAAATACAGTACCCTGACCATACACTTTAATCTGCCATCCATGCATAGAACTGTAATGTTTAGATTTGCATGCAAACCATATATAAAAGTACATAAGGCAATAAACATCTAATGCTAGAGTCTTGGCAAATATCAGGCAGGGTATTGGAACCTGAAACTTTTGACTACATGTATCCTAGGACATATAGCCAATACAATACTTTCATACATGTAAGAGAGTATGTATTGTTGATGGTTTGAAGGTTGCTCCCCTCTGAAATAGGGCCTGTAGGGAGCATGGAGATCTAGCTTGAGTTACATACTATCTTAACCATCACAACCCTTTGAGAACTGCATAACCCTAATTCCTCGCATACTGTTGTACAAGGGTATGTAGGCAACCGAGGCTAAGGATTTTGGTGTGCAAGTCCCCTACTCTATAGAGAAGGGGGTTAGGACTAGTTGCATGTACTAGAGTCTTATAGGGACAAGTTCTAGGTATCTTGAGTTGTTGATGTGTCTTGTTGTATGTGCCTGGTTAGCCCATGATTCTAGTGTGAGTGTTGCTATTGTGGTCTTATCTCTAGCATGTGTTATCCTAGCATAGCTTATATGCTATTAACCATTGGACTAACTTGTGCTATGTATTTTTTTGATGTGTTCATAAGTATTGGTAACTATTGAAGCATAGTCCTCTCTTGATTCTACCCTTGATTCATTGAGTTAACCTTTGGTCCATGAGACTTTGGGTACTGCCATGCACGCTTGTCTAGAGGTAACAGTAGAATTTAGGTTGAACACAAAATATTGGCCAGTGTATGTCAATGAGCTAAGCCATAAGTAACAGCTAGATATCCAAGATGCAACTTTTCTCTAGAAGAACATCCGCTCCAAAATACTTGAAAAATTCCAAAAACATTCAAAGCACTTTTAACCAACAAAAAGGTAAACCATCTTGATGGCTAATACCATCATGAAAAGCATGGTAGCTATCATCACTGCACCTGATTCTTGTAAACAACAATGTCCAGACCAATGTGTGCCACAACTAAAGTTGTAACATCATTTTCAGAATCATACTTCTAAAATGCAGATTGAATCATGGATCATTTTTTTAAAATTCCAAAGACTGGACCGTTAATTGCTCAGAATCGTGAACCAGAATTAGCTAGAATTGCAATATTGAAAGCATCGAAAAAATATTAGATTTCTAAGAGATTTCAAACGTATATGCAATTTTATTGATAATACACAGCAAACAATCAAATTTTCCTGAATTTACCCAAAACTGCCTAGAATCATGATGAAATGATTGGAATTATGATTCTTGCATCAATCCATATCACATTGCACTCAATTGTGATTCTCATTCACATTTCTAATTATAATTATAACTAATGTGTATTAGATAAAAATGATGCTTGGTTTTTTATCCCTTATAAACCATGCCTTGGTAGACATCAATTCTAGTGCCTTGCTATGCTAATGGAGTTTCTAGTAGCTCATTCTCTTTTTTCCCTATACAAAATTTTCTCAACAGAAAACAGAAGCATGTACTTCATACGGAAGAATAGCCAATATTCTCATACGAAGGCCTGAAATCTAAAATTCTGAGTACCAAAGCATTGAAAGGTGACTAGGCCAACATTTGCATGTTACTGGTGGTTTATATATAGTATGGCTTGAACTTTACAACAGATTTTTCCCTTGGTAGTGGTACCTGATATCCAAATTCAATGGGAAAGCATCATACTTTTGCATCCCTCATGTTAAATGCTCATCTACGCAGTGAATTAAAGGTTGGCAATATGTGTCTAACATATATGAAACTATTTTTTATTATGTTCTAGACCCTAGGGATCTATTGGACCAGTTTAGTTTCTACCAATAATGTCCGTTTATCTCAACAGTAACTCATTGAGATCAAACTTGCGAGTTCTACTATGCAAGCCGTATGCCTTAACTGACAAGTCACATCTCTTGATATATATAATTGTCACAAGTACTTATTTGATTAGTGAATTAAAAGTTTCCTTTTGTTGCCTTTTCCAGTTAGTCGGTATTTCTAAGTCACTATTTAAATGTCGTCCATTATTTTCTTCCTAATAAAGAATATGCTGACCTTTTTAACTTCAAATTTCCACTTGCTATTTGTGCATGGCACCTAATTCTTAAATTTGCCAAGTTTTTAACCATTGCATTTGCACACTATATTACCCTGGTATTAGCAACAATTAGGGAGTTAGAATCACACATCAAGTCATAGAACACCTTAGAAATGTTATGTAATCTTAAAAGAAAAAAACTTCTGAATAATGGCATCGTAAAGCAGTGTATGCATCATAGGAAGTTATTTCAATTTTAAAAACACTAGCTTGGAAATGTCCAATGGCAAGCACTGCTAGGCAACAATCATAAATAGGCATGAAAATAGCTCCGTAATTACACTTGTTAAGAGAAGGAAACTATGACTTCTTAAATTACAAAAAATTGAAAAAGAAATACCTATGCAGCCACTTATTATAATAATTTTCTTCAAGAGCTGCAAATCCTGCAATGTTAGGAAAATGGAAGATAGTTAAATTAAATTTTATTTGAAAAAAAAGTTTACAATTTTCCTATACAAAGAAGCATTGTGTAATTTAAAGAGTATCAACCAAAAAAGTTCTAAAGGAACTATACAATAACCTAGAGTCTTATAAGAGATCACATATACTACATAGAAGTAAAGTCTCCAACAAAAAGATGACTTCCTCAAAAAGCAAAATATTTCATAAAACAGTACCCTATTTAAATGTCTACCATGACTAGTTTGGTCATAGCACATACCATATTTTCCTTTCCTTTGAAAAAAATGTATAAAAACTAGCATATAAAGGAGGGCCAGTGTTGCGCAAGCATAAAAGATTATAAAGCAAACATAAGCAAGATATGTTGTCATTTCCAAAGCAGCAATCAGACTTCATTTTCATAAGGACTTAATTACAACTGCTGAACAACCAGCAAAATTGTAGAACTAGAAAACCTGAATAAAAAGAAAGAGGATTGTAATGGACTAAAATATTAGCAATATTGTCAGAATATAATAATTTATGATAAATGCTTTCTAAAAATTCAAAATTTCAGAACTATCATCAAATGTGGAACAGTCTATTCATATTAATTGAATAGAAGATAGCTCAATGTCAACTAGGGTAAATGATATAGATTTCAAGCACAAAAAGCATAATTGGCATATTTTTACCATCATTCATGAAAATATTAAAAATAATTTCAAATCTTCCAAAAAATGCAGCCAGAAGTTCTTCTCTTTTTGGAAGATCCTTTGATGTTGTCAATTCCCCTATTATTGAATTTAAGCATTTAGTAGGTTTCTCATTGTCAACATTCAATCCAATCCCTGCAATAAAAATTCTATATTAACATTGGGATTTTTGTGCCTAACTGTAACTTTGTCACACAAAAAGTAAAAAATAACGCTGGAACTATGAGAAACTACCATTACCTAAGGTAACATTGAATTTTTTTGACGTATATGTGGAAGTGCAAAGAACACCTCCAATTTTTAGTCCTTCTGCATATATATCATTTGGCCACTTAATTTTCACATTGGGAATTGGCAAACACTGCAAGTATGATTAAAATCTATCATGAGAAATTACGTTGCTCTGTGTGAAAAATAAAAATAAAGAAATAAAACTGAGATTAATTTAAAAATCCAGCAACCAAGCTACTACAAAGAACCTAAGCTAACTATAACCACGAAGCTGCATTGTAAATAACATGTTTCATGTTTAAACAAAATCCTTAAAAGAAAACAAATGCAGTTATGACTAAGCTATATATTTATAACATATATCTATAACTTGGCAAAGAGGATCATGGACTAATGTTCACAAACTAATTTTCTGTATAATAACAGATAATCATCTTCATGAGGATGAATTGTCATTCTGACAGACGTTCAGATTTATCATTTGTTCTCTCTCCTGGCCAAAATTGTCAGGTTTGTGCATGGCATTGGAATTATGTTTTCCAAGGTATAATATGTGCAAGGTCCATCAGTTTTTTAAGTGTATGCATAGAAGGAATAGCACCATTAGTTATTGCTTTTACAAGTGCAAAGCATAAAGATGTGATAAAATATACGCAATAGAAGTGCACGTGCAAAAAAGATAGCAAGCATAAACAACAGATTTCCCACCTTCACAGCAGAAACAGAGCCTAAAACAAGGCAAAGAATAATCATGTCCTATAAGAGTCAGAAGCCTGGTATGACAACGCATAGCAAGCATGGGAAATGAGGCATGGAAAACAACAAAAGCAGAGCAATGTAATATGTGAAACAGAATTTCCCAATGAACCAAATGCAGATGATGTCTCCCCTTCCCCCTGGACCAAACAAAATTCCAAAAGCTTTCGTTGACTTTTTAATCACCCCAACAGGAGGAGTAGCCACAGATGCAACATAACGAGAGATGGCAAGCAGAACTGAAGAAGCTAAGAGAATCTTACCCTTCCGGGTGAGAAATTGCACATTCCAATGCTTAACTCTTGACAACAACCTTTGTATCAGCCAAGTCCACATGACTTGTCTATTCCAGCAAAAATATGTGAGTACCCAAATATGACTCATTCTTCGAACCAGGTAAGATCCCAAGCACCTAGCATACCTGCTACCACACACCAGGCCTCCATACGAAAGAAATGCACTGCAGATTTCCCCCAGTTGAGCTGTAGCACTGTTTCCTATGCTAGACGGGACAAGGCCCAGTTGATCGCATGGGCTTGCAGCACCGCAGCTCTAGTCATGAGAATGTTGTCTTCAGCATAATGTTCCATGATGCAAATAGTGCCAGCCATGCTGAGCCCCCCCACACCTACCTCCCTGCAATATAATTTCATGGTATCCATAATAATGATGAACAGGTAGGGAGAAAGCAGATCCCCTTGCCATAATCCCCTAGTGGGGGAGTAAAACCCCCAGAGCCTCTCACATAGATCAAAAGAGTAGGCACTAGTTTGCTGAAGATTAATATAGAGCTTTATGAAGTGCTGATGAATCCCTTTTCTTAGCATGATTTCCTGGAGTGCCTACCATTGAATAGTGTCATAGGCTTTTGCAATGTTGATGCACATACCAGGAAAGGAGGAATGTTTAATGGAGTGGACCACTTCATGAAGCAAAAGAATCTGGTCTTGAATCAATCTTCCTTTAACAAATCCAGCCTAATGGGGACCAGCCAAAGCAAGCATTAGAGGTTGCAGATGATGCACTAAAATTTTGGTAAAAACCCTCAGTAAAGTATTGCACACCTCAATCAGCCAATAGTGGGAGGGTTGGGTTGGGTTAGGAATCTTAGGCAACATGACAATACGCAAACACTTAATTTCCTTATGGATATGGACTTGGCCCCACCAAAGCATCAGATTAAACGCATCTAGCAAATTTTGCCACATGACATCAAAGAAATCCCTGAAAATTCAATGGACCACCGATCAGGACCTAGGGCTCTAGTGCCCTTCATGGATGTTACAGCACCAAAGAGCTCTACCATAGTACTAGGAGCAATGAGAGCAAAGGTATTTGCTTCATTGACAACCTTAAGGATAAGAATGGAAAGGGGGGACGAGGCTCCTCCAAACCAAACCAACCCCCAAAAATCAACAATCTCATGAGCGATGTCCTATGGTTGATGCAAGCAAGTAGAACCTTTGAAAATGCAATTAATCTATTTACCTTGGTAGTTTGCCTCGACCGTTGCAAAAAAGAAACGAGTATTGCGGTCACCATCTTTAAGCCAGTGAACCTAGGACCGCTCCCTCCAATATTGTTCCTCCTCAGCATCTAACCTCTACAGCTCCGCTAGCAGACTATGCTCCTCTTCATCCAAATGTTCCCCATTCTCCTATTTGTCCTAGACAGTAACCAAACATTGTTGCAACCACCTCCGCATCCCATAGAAAGAAAACTTTTGGCTAGTCTACAAACTCTTTATTCATTTCTTTAGGTCCTAAAGGTCTTGCTTGAGGAAATTCTAAGGGTTGGTGTCAACAGTAGAATACCGGGGCCCCAAATCTCCTCAACCATTGGCTACAGCCAAGCTTTGGAAAGCCAAGACCTTTCGAACCTAAACAGAACTAGAGGAGCCACCTAGGTGTTGGAAACCGAGCAAAGAAAGGCCCGATGATCTGATGTCTGTCTCTCATGGCAATGGACAAAGACCTCATATATTTTGAGCAACTCAGCATGCCCCCAGGCTTTATCAATGCGGGACATAACATGATCATGGCCACTTCTCCTATTGCTCCAAGTAAATTGGCAACCTTGAAGCTCAAGGTCTACAAGATTGCTTCTCTTGAGAAACTGCAAGAACTCCATACTACCAGGAGGTGATTCAGACCCCAAGTTATTGCCCATTTTCT
Organism: Gnetum montanum; assembly: GCA_015680685.1. Taxonomy (NCBI): domain Eukaryota; kingdom Viridiplantae; phylum Streptophyta; class Gnetopsida; order Gnetales; family Gnetaceae; genus Gnetum; species Gnetum montanum. The sequence goes on from MNCI01010956.1 coordinate 533,627, forward strand.
CCCAAGGGTACAAGCACTCATTAAAGTCCCCTATAACAATCCATGATTTGGGGTTAGGGATGAATCCTACAACTCTTATGAGCTCATGAAGCCTATCACTCCATATTTGAGAACCATAAAAATTAGCGACCCACAAAGCCCCCACCTGAACATACATAGTGAGACTCTAGAAAGACTCATCCAGCACCACAAAAAGTTGTCTAAATAACATCACTAGCCAACCCACTCTGCCATGGTAATGCACAAAATGACAATAGCATGCCTACCATCACAGGTCATAACAGCTTGTAGCATTTAGCTTGGTTTCTTGTAGACAAACCAATGAACACTTTTCCTCTTGCACCAATTCCTTAATGGTATTTCATTTGTAAGGGGTACTTTGTCCCCTACAATTCCAAAAGAGAATCTTCATGGTCTAGAACCAGACTGTCTCTCGTATACCTCCTTGAGGGTTTTCTATGCCCCAAGGTCAAGATCAAGTTGTATCTTTTTCTTTCACACCTGTATGTCAGAAGGTTAGCCCGACCATTTCAGCTCCTCTTCCACCAAGAACCCCTGGGAGTCTTCCACAAAAATCTTTTGCACCACCAGATCAAACGAGGGCTTCGAAGAGCCCCTCACCATGGCCACCCAACTACCTAGAGGAGGAAGCTCCACATCAGTACATCGAGCCTCCTTTACAGGAGTATCAACAAAACTTGCCAAAGCAAGGGGTTCCTCTTGACCCTCCTCAAACACCCTCCCACACATGCTCAGAGCCAACTTCAACCCAGCACCCACACAACCCAACTCCAACCCAGCAATAGCCTCATCCACTAGAGTGGAAGATGCAAGCAAAGGCTCAACATGGGAAGGTACTAGCAACACCTTCCCCTTTTTCCCCCATAACAAACCAACCACAATCCTCCCCAAGCCTCTTGGGGGCCTTTGAGCTCTTCGAAGTGGCCTTGGGGCGCACCTGACATTTGTGAGTGTAATGGTTTATTTTTCCAAGGTAGCATGGGCCAATGAACACCCACATGCTTCCTAAGCAAGCACCAACTCAAATTGCAGCACATTCTCATACTCCACAATCAGATGTTCCTTGCCTAAAGGCAAATCTAGATACACTTCATTTAGGAGCTTATCGAGGGATAACAAGCCTCATACACAAAAGCGGGCATAGCCCATGCGTTCCTTGGTCGTAGTAAATTTGAAGATGTCCTCCTAATGGAACATCAAACCCTGATTAATCGTTGATTAATCGCCTACTATTGGATCCAAAGCATCAACCACCTTGGGCCTGCATCATGAACTCTAAGTGCACACAATGGGTTGCAGTGCCAGGAGACTCCCATATGTGATGAAATGTTTGGTCATGCTCACAAGCTACTCATTGGGGGAATGATGGGTCTGACTCCCACTAATACCATCAAGCTCATGTATCCTGATCTAAAAGGCATCTCTGGTGGGGGAGGCTTCCAAAGAAGGTTAAATGCTTTGCATGGTTAAGCCTGCAAGGAGCCTTGTTGCTGCGTGCAAGTCTTAAAGAACAACGGATAATTAATCATGATGATTGTCCCTTTTGTTCCTTGTACACTAAGTCTGCGGCCCACCGTTTTCTACATTGCCCCTTCACTGCCAAGGTTTGGGCAAAGGTTGGTATAAGGCTTGCACTTTGGGTTACTAGAGATTCTTTCCACACCATGGTGTGGTGGCAAATTTGGAAGGCTTGTAACACCAGGGCCTTCTAGGTGCCTTTGTTTTCTTCTTTGATGCAAGTTGCAATTCGCATGCATAGACTGTGGGTCGAATCTATGTGAATCTATGTGGCTATGGGAGTCACCCCAACCGTTGAGCCTAAGGTGGAGATGTTTAGCCAAAAATAGCAACTATGGAACATCATCGTCCATATGGGGTGGGCTGATGTGCTTCTACTTTTGGTCGGAGAACCTAATTTCCTAGACCAGAGTTTCTTCTAGCACTGGCAAGGGAACATTGTTATTTTCCATGGGGTCCAAATTTCCTTGACTGAGGAAGTGCTAGCAATGTACTTAGGGATGCCTATTGAGGAGGAGATTGTTTGGCCTATGGGCAGGGGCCTACAAGACCCTTGGGGCTTTTTCGTTGGGTCTGTTCCTAAGATGGCCAGTGGTTAGGTTCCTCAATCAACATTGCCTCCTCTGTGGCAAGAGGCGGCAAAATTAGTGGATCGTTACATCATTCAATCAGGTAACACATGGAAGCTACAAAGTGCCCATTTTGCGTTTATGCGGTGTATGAGGGACACAAGGCCTATGAACCTACCAAAATTCTTTTTGGAGTCTCTACACCGTCAATGCAAGGGATGCCACTCTAGGCTCATCTTGGCCCTCTACCGTGCGGCTAGGCCTATGGAGCATCTGCTTCGTCCAAGACCGCTCACCCATGCATATATTCGAAGGAATATTTGGGCTGTTGTGTCTTCTATCTCGACCCTGAGTGAGGGAGGCCTAGGGTCTCTGTCTCCTATGCAACCTCCTGTTAGGAGGGGAGGTAGTGGGGGGTGCGAGGGACCTAGGGGTGGATGAACTAGAGTTGAAGATTCGCTAGTCGGTCCAGGATACCAAGGCCAAGGTTCGGGAAGAGAAGCAAGTTCAGTGGGAGGCAATCATTATCCAACAAATGGTTGACGTCCATACCAGAATTCAAGCTGACTGTCAACAGCTACAGGAGGAGGTTGAGGGGGTGCATAGGCATTATGAAACACAGGAAGCTAGTTTTTGGCAAGATACTGAAGAGGAGCTACGATGGGAAATTCGTGAGGAGTTGCTTCAAGAGGAGGCAAATCGCAAGCGTAGAGAGGAGGAGAAGGAGGCTCACAGGGAGAGGGCAAGGCTAGAAGAGCAGCAAATGCAAAAGCACTTAGATCAAGCCCATGAGTTTGAGGCTTGGCAATGGTTGCAGGAGGGACAATGCTCATATGATATTATGGGCATCAATAGGATGATTTCTTGGTCTGCCCTCAGAAGGTACATTCGTTCGGTCGCAACCAAGTTTCACCCAGATAAGACTAGTAACCTATTGCCAGAAAAGAAACAACGTTTAGAAGAGCAATTTATCAAGCTTCAACAAGTTGATGCTTTCATGGCTTCAAAGCATCAATGAGAGATCTTGGACACTCCAAGGTCCATGCCAATTGCACTTGCTCCGATTTGCCTTGGTAGGAGTAGTTGAGCTTGTGGGGGTTCCTTGCTATGTTGGTGGGGGTCTTTGATGGGTTGTCCCATTGGGGTCTAGTGTCGGTGTTGTGTCCCAGTGTCTGTGTTCTGTCTGTGTCAAACGAGAGTATGCTCTGGATGTCTGTTTGTTTAATGCAATTTGGGGTACTCAACTTGCATCTAGAGGGGCATTTTGGTTGAGTTGGCCTTTATGGCCTGATCAGATTTTTCAAGGTTGACATGGGGTTGGGGAGTTATTCCCAAAGGGGGAGATGTCCCCTGGTTTTTGGATCTAAGTCCTCTTTGTACATTTCTTCTTTTCTTAATATAATTTTGGCCTGACCTTTTTCCAATATATATATATATATATATATGTGTGTGTGTGTGTGTGAAACAAAAATATCATAAACGAACCCTTCAAACCATAGTGTTGAAGCAGCACCAAGCTTACACGGGCTTGTTTACTTTTTATTGTAGTTGCATGTTGTTTGTTCCATGCTCTTTTTATGTTTGGATCCTTGGCTATAGGTTTGGCATTTTGACTAGTTTAGTCTACTATTGATCCCTGTTGCTTTTTTGTTCTGCAAGGTTCAAATTGTTGGAAATGAAGACAAATACATTAGTATTATTTGTTGTATCTCCTTTTATGTTTTTGAAAAGATGTTGCATTTTAAATAATGATATGAAAGAAAAAAAAACAAAGGGGTCAGTTTGTAAAGTGATGTTTATGTGAAGATGTATTTTATCCCACATGTTAGAATTGGGATTTGGTCCTAATGTTTCCTTATAAATTGAAGGCTTGGGGTAGCCTTTATAGGTGTTTTGTTTTTAATTTTCTTTCTTTTTTTTTCTTCCTTTTAATGTGGAAGCATTGTATTGAGGTTTTACCTTGGAGACAAGAGTCTGAGATCTGTTGGAGTAACAAATTGGGTGCTTGGGAAAGCTATAAGAACGGCTTGTGTCCTTAACAGAATAGAAGGGCAGATCAACATAGTGTGGAGGTAGGGTAAAAAGGGCCTGAACCACGTAAATCTCTGTGTTCTTGTGCTACTTTCTTTTGTTGTTTTCATTCTGCTTTGACAGCAAACTTTTGCTGGAGTTTACAGCAATTTTTCAGTGATTTACAACATCTATTTAATCTGCTACAGCGCAATATTTTCTGCCTTTAACATTTTATTCAGATCTATAGTGTCCTAATAATTTCTCCAGAGCTTCTCTAGTGTATTTTCAGATCTGATTTGCTGACTGTTTTATTGAAACTATCGCTTTCGATTATAACACAGATTGCTATTTTGTTTTATGATCTACAAGAATCCACTTTGACTAAACATTCAGTATGACAAGTAATTTGTATAAGCTAATTTAAGCAGAGAAATGGCAAGAAACAACGTGTCAAGAATAATTCACAAGAACTTACTTTCTGTTGACAAACAGTCTCAATTGCCTCAATTACTGCCAAGGAGACAACATATTGCAAAAGTGGCAAAACATGACCATTCTCCATCTGTAAGGTAAATGAGTACATCAAACATCCCAGTGGTGATTCCCATTGATTCTTTCCACGCCCTGCAGTAAGCCAACATAGCATGTAAAGATACAGCATTTGATAGAAAGCATAAGCGAATGAATATGGTTCAGGTTATACTACCTCTGCCATTCAGTTGAACATCTGCAACACAAGTTGTTCCAACAGGAAAAATCTTGAAGTTTCTGCAATGGTTTAAAAGCAGAATTTTATTCTCAAGTATAAATTTTGTATCAATGTGACACGATGAATGTTTATTGCAAATTTTCATAAAACTAATAAAGAACAACACGTGGGTGCAATTTTCATTATCTCAGATCAAAACATTAATGGATCAAATTTTGCTTACTCAGAAAGGAAAGTGTTTGTTGAAGGCAGGAATGGAGACCAAATCAGAAGCCTTCTAAAAATATTTGAGGTAACCATCTCCATATACAAGTTTAAATTGAAATGACCTTTGATATATTTTCTCTCCTCAGATTTGTCCAAAACAACTACTTTCCCTTGTGGCAATTTTGAAACATTAAGTGCATGAATGCAATCAAATGCATTTGACAGTTTTGATCGGAAAGCAGTATAATAAAGAGTCCCAACATCTGCAAATAACAAGCCAAATTAAATTTTAGATGCGTGTATAAAAATGATCATGAAAAAAAATGTGATGAATAACCTGCATCAAAATGAGCTTATCATACCAAAAATTCACAATAATGTTAATGCTTCATATTATATCTAGAAATATAATCCACAATCCAGTACGAATGTATCAGCTACTCAAAGAAGGAATGCAAAAAACAATGAGAACTACAAAATGAAGCTAACTTTAACACCATAGAGTAAATAGTTTATGGAGAATATCAAATACAAAAACTTTTGGAACTTCAAAAATTGTGGAAAATTTTCTGAACACAGTTGAAGCTGAATGACAAATTAGTACTGAACTAAAACTGGACACTTTCTGCACAACAATACTGTCTTCAAATAACAAACATCAGAAAATATAAAATGAAGAAATGTTGTGTTAACAGCTAAGAAATGAAATAGACAATTAAATTAAGAAAATCTGTTGCAGAAAGCACAATATTGAAGCTGTACAAATTCTCTGAAATAATTTAATCACCTAAACAATGTTGATTATCATCAGATGCCTGTAACTGATGATCATTATATCTACACATACCTTTCTGTGATGTACTTCCATGAAAATGTGTGTTTTTCGTTGTATGGCCATCATCAGACACTGTTGATGCCATGATTAGTGGCTTCAAAGCTCTGTTCTGTTCGTTATAATATCTAAAGTTCCTCGTTTGAAATTTGAATAACTGCTCACACAAGCTGCAGTTAGCAATCCAGTTCAGACAAGAAAATCCTGCAATAAGCTACGAAACATCAGGCAGTTCTTCTGAAACTGAAGACAGAATATTTTGTGTATCCAAAATTTAAAGTTTGTTATTTATTTTTAAAAATATTAAACCAAAATGAAAGCCTATATAAGTAGTAGTAGAAATTAACATACAAACAACTGTTCACGCAAGCTAATCATTAATCCGAGCAGCTTGCTAAACTGCTTCAATCAACTTTCATCTCAAAACTGCTCTAATCTGTTGTACAAAGTCCTTTTTCAAAACTAGAAATTTAGTACACTGCAAGAACTTTCTTGTGTTCAAAGACATCATACATTAGCACAATGAACATAGGAACCCTACAATACACAACTTCTTGGTATTATAATCACTAAGAATTGTATTTCTAGTTAGAATTTAACAAACAGGGCTAAAATAAGCCCAGAGTGGTGACCTCGATTCTGCTGTTGTAATGCCACTAGAAAAAACCAGGGTAAGTTAACTCATCTCCCTAGCTTCAGGCATTTGAGGAAGGCAAAATGAATGCCATGAAGCTTGGACCCGTTTCCAAACTACACAAAGAACTGGTCCACCAGATCAACAACCCGAGCCCAAACAGGCGACAAGAAGGATTTGGGAACCTATCTACTTTGCGTGCATGGCACCGGTCCCATGAAAAACAGGTTAGCATCCTGCAACCCACACATTTTACCCTCCGCTTGGCCCCCCAGACACCTGGCAATCGTGGATTCTATGATAATGACTTCATTACCCCGAAAAAAGTGTGGTCCTCTCACTAGTTGGAAAAGAAAGCATCGTTTAGGAGGGCCAGGTCTCCCACCAACCGTGGCAGGACGTTACTCCAGCCACACCATTCCTCCATTCCCCACAATTCCTCATTGTCCTGGAACGCCACGCAGTCAGGTTCATGGGTCAACATAACCCCCATCGTCAATTCAATTTCCCTTCATGCAACCACGACTTGTGAGATCACTTGCAAAGGAGGTAGGGCCAGACAACGTTGTTGAAAGATTTTGTGGTTGCATATTTTTCACACCACCCATAAAAGTAATGTGGCTCAGGAGTCACCCGTCAGTGTTATCGGGGGAGTCTAGCTCGTCTCTCACCATGTGGTGCGCATGTAGGAGCATTGGAAGGCAAGGTGCAAGACGGTCTTGGGTGCAGTGCCGCACAGTGGGCATGTGTCATCAAGATTGAGGCCCCGCCTTCGTAAATTTGACCGTACAGGCAACGCGTTGCTCTCCAGCAACCACAAGAAAATGTTGATTTTCTCGGGTAGTCATCCCTACCATCTCTGATTCCACCCTGGTACCGATGGGTACATGGCTAACAACAATTGGCACAACTCAAAATCCAACCACCCCCGCATCTGCATTTTTAGTGCATGGTTGCAAAGTGTCTGCCAGGGCCTTGAATCTTGTGTTCCCACCTACCACCGTACATACTTGGCATTCACGATTTTGACCCACTAGGCCAGCTCCCCGATTTGATGAATAAAACGAAGCAACAGTCATTACTGACCCAAAGTTAGTTCTTCCTCAAATTTTGAAATCCCCAAACCCCCTGTAGGTCGAGGGCATGCAACCTGGTCCCAACTAGCTAAGTGCAATTTACACCCCCCTCTGCCCCCCAACCAAACGAAGTGGCGAATGCGCTTATCAATGCCCTCAATAATAGCGCATGGTGGGGTGGCCACAACGGCCACAAAGTGAGTCATTGCCGCAAGCACCCCTGAGGCTAGCACCAACCTCCCCTTCCAAGTCAGAAAACGATTTGCCCCGTTTCTGACCTTGTTCTCAACTTTTTCTAACAGCACCCCCCATGACACACATTGACCCCAATGGAACAGTGGGATGCCCAGGTATGTATCCCTGATTGTTCTAGACAAAATGTTCAGGATTTGTGCCACTCTATTTTTCACCTAAGTGTCCAAGTTTAGAAAGTGGGTCGTTGACTTTGCTTGGTTAATTACCAAGCCAAGCTTGTCCACCATCCAAGAGAGTGCCAAATTAATGCCACATGCCTATGGGACCCCAACGCAATTGATCAGCATTCTATCATCAGCATAATGTTCAGCCAAACATTCTACTCCTGCGATTTCCAGGCCCCTGACACCTGCCGCTTTGTAGTAGGATTGCAGAAGATCCATAGCAATAATATAGAGTAACACCAAGAGTGGGTCCCCTTGTTGTAACCCCCTACCAAGCGATGAGAGGCCCCCTACCAAGCGATGAGAGGCCCCATAATCGCCCCC
>MNCI01010956.1:542840-560592 GCA_015680685.1 Gnetum montanum
GAGGATTGTAGGTGAATGCAGAGTTGAATAAAACCTGGGTCAAATACTTTCTTCTGCATGATGATGGCCAAGGCCTCCCAGCTAAGTGTATCATAGGCTTTAGTGATGTCTAGTTTTAGACACAACCCAGGGAACTTCAAGAGCCAAAGAGAGTGGAAAATCTCTTGCATTAGAAGAATTTGGTCTTGCAAGGTCCAACCTTGCACAAACCCCGTCTGATTGACCCCCACCAATTTGGGCATTAGAGGAGCAAGCCTGTGTACAATCATCTTAGAAAAAATCCAGATTAGGATGTTGCAAACCCCAATGGGTCAAAAATGTTCTAGGAGAGATGCGTCCGCACGTTTGGGAATGCACACAATTTGGGAGTAGTTAAGCTCCCAACAAACTTGCTTCTTGGCCAACATTAGATTGAAGGCGTCCAGAATGTTGGACCCCACAATATCCAAGAAGGTCTTGAAAAATTCAAGGCTCCAACCATCCGGCCCTGGCGGCTTCCCCCTGGCATATCTCCGATCATTGCTATTAGTTCCTACTAGGAAAACAGGGCCAACAATCTAATGTTATCCTCCTCATTCAACACCTGCGCAACTTGAATCGAATTAGGCATTGTGGGTTGCTTTGCCTAGATCATCTCCCAATAGTGTGTCAGCTCTCTAGCCATGCCCTGCGGCTCATCAACTATCTCTCCCCCAATGGTCATCAATCTATGGGGTTGGCTCCACCCACGTGTCTTGGCAACAACAAAAAAGAATTTTGTCTGCCTATCCCCCTCACAGAGCCATCTGATCCGTGATCGTTGTTTCCAGTATGTCTCCTCTTCCAAGTCAAGTGCCTATAGTTGCATTAGGATATTCTACTCCTCTTCATGCAAATCCTCCCCAGCTTCCTGTCGAGACTAAATCTGGGTCAACCTGTCCCAGAGTATCATACAGCCTGTCCAAAACGAGCATTTGTCCTCCACAGGTAAAGATCAAATAGCCCATTTCAAACAAAGAAGTCCTTCTCTGAGGAAATTCCTAGGGTCTCCCTGGCCCCGTCTATAATCCGCCCACATATCTTCAACTAACGGCTGTAACCAAGGCTTGTGCAGCCAAGCTACCTTGAAACGAAAGGGCCAAGGGGTCCAGCCTCGTTCAGGCCCAAGGGAACAAATTAGTGAACAATGATCTGAGGCAACTCATTCCTATCCTGTAACCCATGCAGCCATTCATAGAAGGAGGTTTGAACTGATGCAAACCCGATTGATTCAAGAGAAGATGTGGTCAGACCCTTTTCGCCTATTGCTCCAAGTGAATTGGCAATTTTCAATAGGCAAGTCCACCAATGAGTGAGCTGCCAGGAAATCTTGAAACTCTTGGGTACCCAGGGGGGAGGCAACCTACACTAGACTTTTCCCATGGATGTATCCATTGGTTGAAGTCCCCAACAACTAGCCACACAAGGCGATTCTGCACCAACATCACCACACAATCCAGCTCCTGTAATCTCTGCTCCCACACTTGAGGTCCATAAAAGTTGGTTAGCCATATGCCCTGGGAGGGGATGTGAACTATCAGGGCCCATTGCGATGAGCCCACATGTATCATGTCACAACGGGCTACAATAGCTAGACCCCCCGCTAACCCCACACAGGGGTGCAGCTAGGCTTTCCAGCCATCCCAATGGAGATGGCAGGGCTTTGCCTCCTGTAGCTTAGTCTCCTGTAGGCAAAGAATGTCACAATCCTCATCACAAACTATCTGTCGTAGGGTATTTCGTTTATAGGAAGTACCCTGTCCCCTACAGTTCCAAGTGAAGAGCTTCATGTGTGATCGGTCATGTAGTGCTGGTAGACCTCCCGTAGGCTCTATTGCAGTCCCATGTCAATACTTCGTTTCATTTGCTTTTCCCTTAACAGAATCTCAAACGGGCGACCAAGGCAACCCCCCCCCCCCCCAACACGTAACTGGGCTACAGCTTGAATCCCCTGATGGTAGGCCCACCGCTATAGGTTTATAGGATGTGGTACTCCCCCTAACCATGTTGACCCATTTGCCCAAGGGAGGAGCACAATCCCAGGGACTGTTGGTTCAATGGGCGGCTGTGAGGCAAGGGGGATGCTAGTGTCATGCACCCACTATGGGGAAGAGCATGGGGAGCGGCGTGGGGAGGCCTACGGGAAGGACCTTGGGGGGAGGGAGGCAAAGTGGAGGCGAGGGTGGAGGTGGGGGTGGAGGTGGTGGTAGTGGCAATCTCACTGGTCGCCCCTTACACCCAACCGTCACCCAATCCCCACCCTCATCTAACTTACGGGTTTCATCCCGCATCAACTTTGTTCCACCAACCCAAAATCAATAGTCTAATTCGTGGTGTTTGGGCTTCCTGTAGAAGGAGCAGCCTTTGCCCCCTCCCTCACAAATACGAGGAACCTTCTCCCCGAATGGCCCACCCTCCAAATTCTCAAATTCTGCCTAAAGTCGTTCCTCCCCACCCAGGAGCTCAAGCACTATCTCCTTGATGAGGTCCTTCCAGAGAGTTCTCCATACACATAAGTAGGTGAAACCCATCCGCTCCATTGTCTGCGTGACCTTATCAAAGGTAATGAACTTCCCAAAGAAACCTGCCAAGCGCTTAAAAAATCCAAGATTTCACATTTCCCATGGAATCCCAGATAACTGTACCCAGACCGGGGCACGGGCAAACAAATCAAGTTCTCAGTGTACCCCCAATTGCTAGGGGGTCAAAGCCAACCCCCTAGCGCCATAAAACCACAACCCCCCTTGAAGGATCAAGTTGCGATCCTACAACGTCAAAAAGATGAATAGGAGCAGGCCCTCCAACAGGCTCCAAACATCTACCACTCCAACCTCCCAGCTCTCCTTCGCCCATTGCCAAATCAAGTTCATCCAAGGACGGGCACCAAAGGACACGAAATGCTTGATTAAACTACGTTGTATGGTCCTGACCCCCTTCGCCAGTGGCCTGCTAACACAGAGGTAACACAGAGGCAGATGATACTGTCGAAGCGGGAGTGTTCTTCAATTGTCCCACTAGCTAGTTCGGAGTCCCCCCAACGCAGTCCTCTCCTCTGAACTCTGCATACCTCGTCTCCCCTAAACCTGTCAGTATCTCCTGGGTTCCTAGAGCACCACCATTGGCATTGGTATTGTGGCCATGTCCTCTGTTCGCCTTGTCTATTCCATGCACTATGTCTACGTTGTGCTCCTCGCCTGCACCGCGCTCCTCGGTTGCTCCTCTTGCCTCGTTTGCTCCATGCGTCTCATTTGCTCTGCGTGACTCATGTGTTCCGCCTTGCCCTATGATTAACTATTATTAGCCAGTTTGTTTTCTAGCTACCTATTTGACGTCAAAACATATTTTTCCCCTAATGCATTGCACTTTAATTTAGCTATCATTTAACAATTCCTAAAAGCTACTATGGCAGGAAGAATCAAGGATACCTTTATGACTATCTAACTATCAATAACAAAATATTCCTATTGTTGGAAAAAATGAAGCCAAATACATTAATTGTTGTATTTCCTTTTATGTTGCATTTGATGTGGGGATGTATTTTATCCCACATGTATTAGGATTGGGGTTTGGTCCTCATGTTTCCTCATAAATAGGAGGCTTGGTGTTTTATCCCACATTTATTAGGATTGGGGTTTGGTCCTCATGTTTCTTCATAAATAGAAGGCTTGAGGTAGCCTTTAGCGTGTGCTTTGAAGTGAAAGCATTGTATCAAGGTTTTACCTTGGAGACGTGAGTCTTGTTGGTGTTGATCTAAGATATGTTGGAATAACAAATTGGGTGTTCAGAAAAGTTACAAGGATGGCTTGTGTCTTGAAGATTTGAGAAGAATAGAAGGCAAATCAGCATTGTTGTGGAAGTAGGGTAAAAAGGGCCCAAACCACATAAATCTCTGTGTTCTTGTGCTATTTTTACTGTTTTCATTCTACTTTCATTTTGTTATCACAGCAAATGTTTGCTAGAGTTTAGAACGTTTTGAGAGTGATTTATAGTGTTTCTTGACCTGCTACAGCGCAATATTTTGCCTCTAATGATTTATTCAGATCTGTAGGGTTCTAATAATTTTTCTAGAGCATTTGTAGTGTGTTTTCAGATCTAATTGTTTTCAGATTTGATTATAACAACTGGTATCAAAGCTAGATTTGAAGAGATGGAGAGGCTGCAAACAACGGAAAGATTGGTAGGAAGGAACTGGAACGTTTAGAGCATTTTGATGAAGGCTATTTTAGCACAAAAGGAGTGCCAAGAGGCCCTAGAACCCTCTCAACCAGCAGGAATGTCAAATGCTGATTGGAGGAAAATTAAGACTAGGGCATTATCTTTCATTCATCCAACCCTACGCAATGGGATTTTGGCCTCAATCAAACCTAATATGGATCCGCATGATCTGTGGCAAACGTTGAAGAATAGGCTTGACAAAGTATCAGGTTTGAATACCTTTCACATTTATCAAAAAGTTTTTAGATGCAAGAAGAGATCTAATGTGTCTTTTCAAGATCATTTGGATGAGATAATGGGAAATCTGAATAAGTTGGAGGAATATAAAATTGTTATTCCAGATTTAGTTAAATCCTATGCTTTGTTAGACTCCTTACCTAATTCCTGGTCTGCAATTGTGACATCTATTACTACTTCTATGAGTGTTTCATCTATGACGTTTGAACAGGTTGTGTCTACCCTTCAGGATTCAGAAGGAAGAGTAGATGAGTCTGCTAGATCTGGAAATGTTCATGTAGCAGAGGAAAGAGGTAGAAGTAGGAGACGTTTCCCAAGTAGGGAGAGAAGCACAGATAGAGGAGTATCACATGGCAGAACTCAAACTCAAGAGTGTTGGTATTGCAAGAAAAAAGGTCATTTGAAGAAGGATTGCTTTGCATGGAAAGCACAGAAAAATAAAGGAAAGGAGAAGAAGTCAGAAGAAGGAACATCAGATGTACATGTAGCTGATGAAAACGTTAGTTTTCTTATTCAAGAACAAAGTACAATGGTGGCAGATGGATGTAGCAGTGACATCTGGTTGGTTGACTCGGGTGCCTCCTTTCATATTTGTCCAGATAAGCCTTGTTTTGCATCCTATCATAAAGTTGAATCTAGTTTTGTATATGCTGCTAATGAAAAAGCTTTAAAAGTTCTTGGAATTGGAAGTATAAGTTTGCAACAAGCAGGGATGCCAAAGGTGACAATAGATAATGTTAGACATGTTCCTGAAGTTACAAAGAAGTTGATTTCAGTTCCACAGCTGGATGATTCAAGTTTGAATTTTAGTAGTGGAAGTGGACATTGGAGGACTTCCAAAGGAATCATGACCATTCTAAAAGGAAAAAAGGAGGGCAGCTTATATACATTGATGACAGATTCATGCAACTCTATTGCAACAGTTTTTGATACAGAAAATTCTGAAGTGTAGCATAGACGTCTTGGACACGTTGGCTGGTCAAGCTTAAAGGTACTTCAAAATCAGACTCTCATTCCTGTATTTTCATATGGTCAAACTGATTGCAAAGACTATTTAGTTGAAAAATCTATGAGAGTAAACTTTCGTAGGGATTTGGACAGCAGAAAGAAAAATAAGTTAGAATTGGTTTATTCTGATGTTTGTGGTCCTATGACTCCCATTTCTCTTGATGGATCTATTTATTTTGTGACTTTCATAGATGATTGTACAAGGAAGGTTTGGGTTTATATGCTGAAATCAAAAGATGAAGTGTTTTCAATTTTCAAAACATTTGTTGCAAGAGTAGAAAATGAAACAAGCCTAAAAAAAATGTTTGCAAACTGATAATGGTGGGGAGTACACTTCTAAAGTATTTGCTGATTTTTGCAACATCAAAGGAATTAGGCACATTCGTACCCCTCCTAGCACACCATAGGAAAATGGAGTTGTTGAAAGATGCAACAAAACATTGCTGGATCGTGCTAGAACAATGGTTTCAGGTGCAAGCCTACCTAAGACATTTTGGGGAGAGGCAGTTATGACTACTGCATATTTGGTGAACAGGTCTCCACATTCTTCAATTGATAATGCTGTTCCAGAAGTTGTTTGGAAAGGTAAAAACGTTTCATACAGTCATTTAAGAGTTTTTGGATGTGAGGCATTTATGCATATTCCAAAGGAAAACATAACTAAGTTGGAGGACAGGGCTAAAAGTTGCATATTTGTTGGATATGGAGAAGATGAGTTAGGATTCAGACTTTGGGATCCTGAATTGAAACGTGTAGTGAGATCAAGGGGTGTTAAATTCAGAGAAAATGTGATGTTTAGTGAGCTGCAAAAGAAAGACAAGGACAGAAATGGCTCAGAAAACATAAGGACTCCTTTTAGCGTAACTAAAGAAATTGAAAATGATGAAATTCATGGATTTTCCAGATTTGGAAACTTTGGACAACATGCTGAAAGTACATGGCAGCAAGCTGAGAACTTAGGATAGCAAGGAGAAAATGCAAGACAGCAAGAAAATGAGGTAAAAGATGATGAACAACAAGCTACAGATGTGTCTCATTGGGTTAGAAGGTCAACCAAAACTACCAGACCTCCTAACAAGTATTCTCCCTCATTGAATTATGTACTTTACAGCGATAGTGGTGAACCAAAAACAGTGAAGGAAGCCATGACATGTGTTGATGCCACAAAGTGGAAGGCAGCTATGAATGATGAATGGGAATCACTTCAATAGAACAAAACTTGGGAGCTAGCTCAGTTGCCAAAAGGGAGAAAACCCTTGGAGTGCAGGTGGCTATACAGAATTAAATCAAAGGCAAATGGGGAAAAACGTTTCAATTAAATCAAAGGCAAATGGGGAAAAACGTTTCAAGGCTAGGTTGGTGGTGAAAGGCTATGCACAGAAACCAAGTATTGACTTTCAAGAAACTTTTTCTCCAATAGTAAAACACTCTTCTATACGTTTAGTGCTATCATTGGTGGCCTACATGGACTTAGAGTTGGAACAACTTGATATAAAAACAGCATTCCTCCATGGAGATTTGGAGGAAGAAACTTACATGAAACAGCCAGAAGTGTATGAAGAATAGCAAGGTTCAGGTCTGGTTTGTAAACTGAAAAAGAGTTTTTATGTTTGAAACAAGCCCCTAGGTAGTGGTATAAAAGGTTTGATACTTTCATGAAGAAGCTATCTTATCAGAAAAACAACCTAGACCACTATGTGTATTTTTCTGGAGATGTTTCAGGTAAATTTACAGTGTTGTTGTTGTATGTTGATGATATGCTAATTGCTGGAAATGATATAGCAGAGATAAAACGTTTAAAATTGCAAATGGGCAAAGAATTTGCTATGAAGGATTTGGGACAGGCAAAGAAAATTGTTGGTATGAATATTTACAGGGACAGAAAAAGGAAGAAGCTGTGGTTGAGTTAGGAAAATTACATTGGAAAGGTTCTAAAGCGTTTCAACATGGAGAATGCAAAAGTACACCTTTTTCAGCACAATTTAATTTATCAAAGGACTGTCCAAAGTCAAAAGAGGATTTTGAAAAGGTTAAAAATATCCCATATACTTCTATTGTTGGGTCATTGATGTATGCCATGGTTTGTACATGTCCTGATATTGCTTATGCCGTTGGAGTAGTTAGTAGATTTATGACCAACTATGGGTGGAATCACTGGTTAGCTGTCAAATGGATTTTAAAATATTTAAAGGGCACAAAAGTGCATTGCTTATGTTTTGGAGATGCTAATCTGCACATTGAAGGTTTTGTAGATACAAACTTTGCTGCTGATCATGATACAAAACGATCTTCTACAGGGTACACATTTATTTTTGGTGGTGCAGCAATGAGTTGGTTGTCACGTCTACAACCACTAGTAACTTTATCTACAACTAAATCAAAGTACGTAGCCCTCACAAAAGCATGCAAGGAGATGTTATGGATGAAGAGATCTTTGCAGTCTCTTGGATTAAAACAACAAAGGTATGTTGTGTTTTGTGATAGTTTGAGTGCAATCCATCTTGCAAAGAATTCTGCCTTTCATGCCAAGACAAAACATATAGATGTCTAATTCCACTTCATAAGAGAAATCATAGTGGTTTGGTGCATGTTCAAAAGGTCCATACAAAGCTCAACGTTGCTGATGCTTTAACAAAACCAGCGATAACTGAAAAACACATTTTCTATAGGAAGAAGCTTGGGATAACTGAAGCTTAATCAGAGTGCACAGCTCTTAAAGGCTGGTTGGATTTGTCTTCAAGGGGCAGTTTGTTGGAAAAATGAAAACAAATACATTAATTGTTGTATTTCCTTTTATGTTGCATTTGATGTGCAGATGTGTTTTATCCCACATGTATTAGGATTGGGGTTTGGTCCTCATGTTTCCTCATAAATAGGAGGCTTGGTGTTTTATCCCACATGTACTAGGATTGGGGTTTGGTCCTCATGTTTCTTCATAAATAGAAGGCTTGGGGTAACCTTTAGCATGTGCTTTGAAGTGAAAGCATTGTATCAAGGTTTTACCTTGGAGACATGAGTCTTGTTGGTGTTGATCTTAGATCTGATGGAATAACAGATTGGGTGTTTGGAAAAGTTACAAGGACAACTTGTGTCTTAAAGATTTGACAAGAATAGAAAGCAGATCAGCATTGTTGTGGAAGTAAGGTAAAAAGGGCCCGAACCACATAACCCTCTGTGTTCTTGTGCTACTTTTACTGTTTTCATTTTGCTTTCATTTTGTTATCATAGCAAATGTTTGCTAGAGTTTAGAACGTTTTGAGAGTGATTTCTAGTGTTTCTTGACCTGCTACAGCGCAATATTTTGCCTCTAATGATTTATTCAGATCTGTAGGGTTCTAATAATTTCTCTAGAGCATTTGTAGTGTGTTTTCAGATCTAATTGTTTTCAGATCTGATTATAACACCTATGACCATCTAGCCTAGTACGGCTTTGTACTGGTAAATGTACTAAAAGATTTCTTTCACACGTATAAAGAAACCCTTAATACAATTGCTTGATATGGTCTATTTTGATTAGAATGCTCTTGCAGTATTGAATATAGAGTGAAACAAACAAATCTTTTCAAAGTCAGGCTTAAAGAACATGATATAGGCATTGTGCATCGACAACAGAGAGATCTGCTCTAGTGGAAAATTTTAAAATTGTATGGAATGGTAATCATCATTTTCAAAAAAAGTAAAAATCTTGCCCATTGCTGAAAAATTGTTTTGATAGAAACATCAAAAACGCCTTAGAGATAGTCATACACAATGAAAAAGGAATACAAATCCAACATTAAACACAAGCATTGGGGCCACTTGATCTCTAAAATACAAAGGTTTAGAAACCAATGGTCATTACTCTTCATTTACATCTTTCTATTCCTATTTATCTCCCTTCCACAGTTTCATATTTAAATCAGAAATTCCCACAAGATAAAGCAATTCTGGCATTGAAATGATAAATTTACCCTCAGTGCAAATTGTTATTTTTACAAATCAGTTTCCTACTTACTTTGGAACAAAACACCATTTTTTTGTGGCATATATATAAGGCTTCAATGCTTAAAAGACCACAGAATTATATTTTTGTTCATGATTAGAAAGATTGCCGTTGCCAAAGAAAGAAGATCAGATAATGAACCTCTCAAAAAAGGCTGCCACATCACAGATCTAAGAAACTTGCCAAAAGGAAGACCAAAAATGATACGAAAAAGGCAGTTAGATTAGATCTGAAAAAATTACAAGATCAAGCTTTAGCTCTTGATAGAACCAATGGTAAAAGATAATTCATGTAGCTGATCCCATATTGTTGGACAAGGCTAGGTGGATGATGATACAAATCAGATGGCTATTGCCACTATATAGGGAGGTACCTCAATACTTACATGGCTTGCAGCTTTGGTATAGCAAAGAGGCATCAAAGACTACATGTGTTGCAGTCTTGGACTAACATTCATCAGCAAAATATATATCCAGGCAGGAGGAATTAGCTTGGTTATCGAACCCTAGCATAGCTATTAGTCATCAGCAACTGTTGTGTTTCAACTGATCAACTAATGATGTCATTTTCCTTTTTGGCTAAGATTCCATGAGATGCTATTATCCTCTCTTTATTCCTCCTCTTCTAGGCTGAATCGCATGTGAACAACTCTCTGTTGTGTAACATGACACAACATTATATATTACACCAACATAAACAAAAAATAAGAATTTGTCCATTGTCCATTTCAATTAAAGACCTCTAAAATAAAAGCACCCTTTCCTGTTGTATAACATTTAGTAAAATGCAAAAAGAAATGAATTGCAACAAAAAAAAATAAAAAATATAAAGACTGAAAGAATTTCGGAAGAAAACAAGTGCAAAAACAATATATTGAGAAAAAAAACACTCCAAAATGTGGGAAAAAAAGTCCTAAACATGGTGAATTAAAAGTGCCTATGAAAGATATAAAATTATCATGGTCTTCGTAACTCATCAATCCATCTCTTTAACCAAATATTGTTACAAAGTAGACATGTATTGGTAAGTCACATTTAGTATCCATTTTCTCTACAAAGGTAGCTCCTGTAAAATGGTACTCTATAAGCCATCAAAGCTAGACTGGAATAGGCAAATGCACATGTCCTGTTTATGGCAGCTAGCTTTCAAAAGACTAGTGTGGTTGAAAACATTTACTTTTTCAGAAAGCTAAAATACAGGGCCAATCAGATTTATGTGTATTAGGTGTTTTCAAATGTTTCTTTAGAGCTCTGTAAAGTATTTAGCGTTTTCTTAGAATCATGATTGCTTTGATACAACACTAACTACTTCATGTGAACAAGAACAAATTATATATCTATCCTATTACCAGTTTACCCTTCACAATGCATAATGAATACCAATTTGCTATTGACCTAGCAAATTCGAATCATGGATTTAAGTGAAACAAAGAACCATTATCCCAGTATGGTTTAAGTATGGTAAAATCCTTCCTAGAATCCTGAAGTAAGTTGAAAATTAACCTTTTTAAAAGAAAATTAAAAACAACTGCTGCTGGCTACCCATAGCACTAATATAGACACTAAAATCTAGTATATTAAACTTGAAAAACAAGGACTGGGACCAAAAAGATGGTCCACAGTAAGGCATTAATGAATGATTCAGATATTACAAAAAATACTAACAAAATATAGCACAACAACAAGAACTCATGTAGCCAACCCCATTTTGTTGGAACAAAGCTAGGACTAGTTTAGTTATAGATTTATGATATATATAAATTTAGCCGAGAAAATCTTTTATGCTTTTCAAATTAATAAAATCTCAAATTGGTCACATCCCCATTTCCCTAGAACCTTCGCACTCTTCGATATGCAAATGACACAATGATTTTTTCCTAGCATCTTTCCTTGAGGCCAAAAAGGTGATGCGGGCATTAGATGGATTTTGTCAATTAACAGGGTTTAAAGTCAATTGGAACAAGACAAAGCTTTTCCATGTGGGATGCCCAACAAAAAAGATTTAAGCATATCAAACATATTTTTGAGTGCACTATTGGCTTGCTTTGAGCTACCTATCTAGGGCAGCCTCTGTTTTACGGACAGAAATCAACTAACAGTTGCAAGGGAGTGTTAGGAAACATGCAAAAGAAGTTGGCCTCTTGGAGAGGGATGTTTCTATCTTCTACAGGTATGCTAACTCTAGCTAAATCTATCCTCTCAAGCATTTTCATTTATAGCGCACTAGTTTTCAATCCACCAGCCGAATTTGTGTCACATGTCAATCAAGTTGTGATGAATTTCCTTTGGCCTAGTGGGGCGAAGCATCATCGATTTCATTTAATTAATTGGGATAAGGTGGCTATCCCAGTTCATGCAGGTGGTTGTGGGCTTCAAGATTTCGAGAGGAAAGCTTGCATTCTAGCTACTAAGATGGCTTAGGAGGTTTGATTTTGGGCGGGCAAGCCTTAGGTCAATTGTATTCAAATATGCTATCCTAATCTACAAACTTGCCTAGTGAGAGCCTCTAAGACATGGAAAACCATTAGGAGAGGATGGACTTTCCTTCAATCGTTTGGGCACTAGAAATTTGGGGAAGCAGACATTTCAATGGAAGGTCTTTAGATAGCACAAGCTCATCACAAAATGATTGGGGAAGTTTTTCCGAAAGCAGTCACCCTATCACACCAAGGTCCAAGGGCATATGTAAAGGATTAGTTCAACAAGGGGCAGTGGAGAATTCCATCAATTTTTATGATGATAATAGACATGGCTAATTCACCAAAATTCTTGATATCCTTAAAAAACATAGGCCCCCTAATTCAGCCCACGAAGATACCTTGCACTTTTCTTCGACAAACCATACAATGGATCTTATGTCTTTATAGGCAATTTTTTGCCAAAGTAAGGGGATAGGACCTTATTTGGAAGTTGCATTGTTGACCAAAAGTGAGGTTTTTTGTTTGGTTGTTGGCTCATCATGCAATGCTCACTCAAGAAAAACTCCAACAATGGGGTTTTCCCATGGCCTCTTAATGTATCATTTTCTATAAGGAGATTGAAAGTGCGACACATCTTTTCAAAGAATGTTTGTTTACAAAAACTGTAGGTCAATTCATGCGCATGTGGACTAGGATCTTGTGGGATCAATGTTGGAAAGTGATTACAAAAAGGCACATCATTCAAAGCCACTTGCATGAAATTTCATTTGGGTGAAGGTCACCTTGGAGATTTGGTTCGAGTGGAATGCTCATACTTTTTGTGTGAAGTGCCTAAACTCTTCCTATCAATACGTCTTGAAAGCATTTGCCAACTTTCACATGTGGGAAAACATCTATGAATACATAATAACAATGTTTAATACTCATGACTCCTTACCAAATGAGCCAATGTGACACCTATAAACTCTGTGTTCTTGTACTTTTCCTAATATATATACCCTCTATTTTAAATGAACTTTATGATGTTTCACATGACTATTTTTTGGTTTTTGGTTTCGATGCCCTATAGGAATGCCTAGGGCTTTTTTATTGATCTAGGTGTTCATCTATTTTGCTGACGAGTCTTCTCCCCTCCATGATGATACTGACGTTGTAATTGCTGATTTGAGGGTTCACCCCTCTCATTATAAAAATGATGAAACTTTCCCTCAAAAAATAAAATCTCAAATTGATTCACTGAAAATTGATTTTCACATTGAAAATAATAGTCAAGACCAATATATGATTCTCATATAAAAGTCCATCCCTACACCCAGCTTTATAACAAAAATTATTTATTTACAAAGAATAAGTTCAGATAACAAAGTAGTTGGCCTTTTGGCAAAACTCTCAACCAAAATAATCTCTTGTAAAAAAACCATAAATAGCAAAGCTCATGCTCACCCTTAGGATGATAAAATTATTTTCCTGTGACCCAGAAGACTCTCTACAGCAACCCCAGTAATTGACCAAGGATAAAGCCCAGATAATGAAGTAGTTAGCCTCTCAACAAAACTCTCAACCAAAATAGTAACTTCCTTGAAAAAACCATGACTAGCAAAGCTCATGATCACCATTAGGACAATGAAATTATTTTACCAATGAAATTATTTTACCATGACTGAAAAATACTCTTTTGAACAGAGCTGGTAATTCACCTCTCAAACTAAAATGATGATGATGCTTAATTGCCTTGAGATAAAAATTGTAATTGTGCAAAATTGTATTATTGCTTAATTGCCTTGATGATTCATTTTGGTGCTTATAAAAAGTGCAAATGGCAAAGAAGTCGGTGCAGATGGCAGATGAATTCGGTTATGAATGCAGCATAGTGGGCAGACTCCTGGGGCAGCTTATTCTCATTGCAATCTCCCTTGACGTGGCAGATACCACGTCACCACGTCATCTCCACCGCTGCCACGTAACCGATGATCTACGAAATGATGCAACCATGGCATACAAAACCCAAGTTAGAAATACCCGTTCTCCTTGAACTAGTGGACGAGTTTTTGAGAGCGCGGACAACGCCCTTTGGTATGCAATCCAACCTAGCAGCAAGTTATATTATCTTTCATCTTTTTACGGGATGGCTTCAAATATCATTTGAAGATTTTACATCATGGTTTCAAAGCAAAATGAAAAGATATCGGAGATTAAGCACAGCCAGGAAGATTTACCAGAGATTATTTTACAGTACAGTTTAAAGGAATCCATAGCCTGATAACAATACCCGTAACACTCGATGGATTTTAATGGACGAATTTTTGTGAGCTCTGCAACGCCCTTTGGTAGGCAATCTTACCCAGCGGCAGGTTAAATCATCATTTTACATCAAAAATAAAAGAAAGAAATGAAAGAAAATTTAGCAAAGCTTTTTTCAAATGATATAAAGTTCAAACTCATCAGACGTAAATAGCATTAGCACAAAATCACTTGATCAGTTGCGAACATTTGATGTTATTGGTCTCACCACTGCCTTGAGAGAAGTTCGCAGACGTATTAAGGAAACTCGGGCGCTGAAACTCGGGCGCTGCTGGTGGGAAGGAGCAATTTACGAACAACGCCTTTGCAAACGTGGCAAGAAAAATCCGGAGAAACGAACACGCAAAATGCACAGGTGGCACGTAGTGCAGCGGAGCTGAGCACAACCACATTCTGCACTATTTCCTCTTGTCCTTGGAATTTTAATAGAATTTATGGAAGGAATCGTTAATAGAGCCCTTCCGAATGTTCCAAAACAAAAGTTAAAATGAACACCAAACAAAATAGGCAAGTGAAAGGAATAATATTGACATCATAAAAATATGTGAATGAAAAATGCTCGTGTCTTTCACGGTAGCATCTATTCCTTTCAGATTAGATTGCCAGATGAGTGTACAGCAGCATCTATTCTTTTCAGATTAGATTGCCGGATGAATGTAAAGATGTTGAGATGAAAAATTTTCTTCAAAAATAGTATTTTGATCTCTTGATACCTCCCATGTTATAGCAATACTTTTATTCCAATGTAAGCACACAAATCCGCAGTCGCAGAAAAGAGAAAAAGAATAATACAATACTCAAAGAAACATTCTTGTACATTCTTATACTAAGATTACAATGTTATTAAATAGCAATGATAGTTTAATAAATATTAAACTATTATATATATATATATCTATGAATGTGTTGAGAGGATCTTATATTTTATCATTCTTTCTTAAAAGCTCAATTTTTGGATGATGTAAAGAGATGTCCTCTTGCATAGGTATGGATCTATGCACGAAGACAAGTCTTTGGACCCAATAAGGGATGGATCTAGGGAATGCCTTAGAGACGTTGGCCCTTTGGGTTGAACTTATCCCTTTTGTCATAAAGTAGAAAAGGTTTTTGGGTTCCTTCAAGTATCCTTTGTGTCTCATGCAAGGCCTTGGATGGAAGAACCTATCAAGTGTTGGGGTTGGTACCTTCCTTCAAGCCTGGTGTCAGTTAAGTTGAGGGACTTCCTAAAGTTGATGAAGCTCCAAACCCATACTCGAAATTATCCTAGGCTTCACTTTGAGGACATCACTTCTTTTGTGTAGGGGAGGGTTGTGAGAGAGGTCCTGAGATGGAGATTCTCTTGGTCTATCCCCATGGTTTGGGGACCATGGAACACTCTGATGTGCCCTTGAGTGGCACTCAAGTGTTAGAAAACCCAGCCTAGCTTGGTGGTACCAAGCTAGTAGTAGGACTTCCTCTTGTTGCATCCCTTTCAAAGTCCTCTTCATACTACACTCACATGGAGAACTACATGGCCATGATTCTGTGGTGGTCACAAATATGTAGGCAACTAGGATTGGATAGTTCTAGTGTGATGCCTTGCCAAACCTTATACTAGATTGTGAGGGATTTGGGGGAGAGGCATCCCTTGTAGATACATCGTCTCCCCTTCCACCAATGATGTCTACAGGGTTACTTGTGTACTTGTTTGCTAAGTCCTTGTTAGGTTCTTGTAACATCCTATCCCTTGTTAAGGGTGGAAACAATTGTAAACAATACAATTAACCTTCTAATGAAGGGGTAACTCGTTATAAGAAGTTATGACTATTCATGTACCCTTTAGGAAGGGGTTTGACCTATGCTATTTAAGGTTGAGGTTAGAGGTTGTGCCAGCATGGAGTTGTGGAGCCTAGAGAGGTGAGTAATGGGAGTCGGGTGAAGTGGGACAAAAAGGGACTGATCACCCCTTTGACAGGATAGCCTAATTGTAGTGGTAGTGCTAGATTGCCTGTAAGGCTTAAGTGGCATAGGAAGATAACCCAAAAGGGTGTTACAATACTCTCTTTCATTAATACAAATCTTCCTTTTTTCTTTCCTTGCTTAATTCTTTAGTATCAATTATATATTTGCTAACTAATTCATTATTTAAGTGTTTATAATCTTTCTGATATGTTATCCATGATGAATATAATAAATTAGGCTTTTATATTTTTATGACATCCACAAATGGGATGTCACATTTGGTATCGAAGCAAACCACGATTTAGGAACTAAAATGAAAGAAAAACCTTATTTTATTATTATCATAGAACATAAGTACATTTAAGAAAAATAACAACATGGAGGAAAATATTATTCTATTTTATTGTCAAAAGGAATGAAGAGAAAGTACATCGTTAAAAAAAGGGGTAGAATGGGAAAATAAAGGAAAGAGACAACTATAATTATTTGTTACCACCGAATGATTCAAGAAGATCTATAACTATCTTCAATTGGGATTTTCTCTCTTCAGTAGTAGCATTTGCTTTGCTAAGCACTGCTTTACATCCAACCAGTCCATCACATAATTGTTTGATATATTTAGTCACACGTCTTGCTGCAACTGTTGATTCCTCTTTTCTTTGAAGTTGAGTCTTCAACATTTCCACCTGTACTAATCAATCATCCATATCTCTTTGCCATTCTTTTTCC
The DNA here is from genome assembly GCA_015680685.1 of Gnetum montanum. Classification (NCBI taxonomy): domain Eukaryota; kingdom Viridiplantae; phylum Streptophyta; class Gnetopsida; order Gnetales; family Gnetaceae; genus Gnetum; species Gnetum montanum. The sequence continues at coordinate 559,691 of MNCI01010956.1, forward strand.
TTTCTCTGTAGAAACAAAATTTAAATTATGAGTTATAAACAAATCAACAAACCAAAAGGAGAAAAGAGAGAAAAATATAATAATAAATAAAAATATATATATTACTTGAAAATGATCATTATCAATTTGAAGAAAATGTGCACGAGTATCTAGATGTCGAACATAACATGTTGCACTTTCCAACTCTTCTAAGAGTTGCTCCAGATTTTTTACAGCATCTGGAGCATCCTTAGGAATTGGATGCCAAGATGATGGAAGTCCAACCTATACTAAATCATAATTTGCTTTTAAATTGCATGATTGTGACTTTCGTAGATGATAGACATCCTTACAAACAGAATAGGGTGTGTTGTCTGAGATTTGTTGATTAATATGTCGAAAAAGCACAAGTTCTTCTTCAGTAGCCGCCACTATCTTTCCCATATAATAAGAAGAATTAGAGATAGAGAAAGAAGAAACCATTGAAATATATTTAGAAATTGTTGTTGGTGATGCTTGTGAAAGGGAACCTCTTTCAAGTGTTGAAGGAAAAGAAGGTATGAGTCGTGATCTAGGTGGTAGTGGAATAGGAGTCTGTGTAGAAGTAGCACCTGCATCACCTCTATCTATCTCTTGGATAAAATACTGTCACTTCATAGATCTCTGCAATATAAAAAAAATTAAAATTATTATTAACATTATACAAGGAAACAGAAGAAAGTATTCAAACTTTTAAATAATTAAAGCCTACCTTTGGTTGCTTCCCCTTATCATGTCTTGAACCTTGTTAAGGAGTTGGTTGGGATTGTTGTTGAGCCTGTTGTTGGATTGATTGTCTTATAACTACTGAACTATCAGAACTTTGCCTAATACGTTGCCTCTGCAAAAGAAATTTATTAGAAGAAAAAAAATAAGAGAAAATA
>MNCI01010956.1:561251-572822 GCA_015680685.1 Gnetum montanum
AACATTATTTTAGTGTAGAAAAATATTATTAAGCAATAAAGAGTGGCTACCTGAAAGGGAGATGAAGTTTGATGTTTAAAAACCATGAATTCTTTATAATAGTAAATTTTCAAACTTCTTTGTAGACAATCTTTTTGTTAGTTGGGATGAGTAGATCAACTTACATTTTATATTTATAATATAATCATAGAAATCTTAGTAAAAGAAAAGACAAAGTATAACTTAAGATAACAAAAGATTTAATAAAAGCTAACATATATATTTTTTTTACAAAAAAAACTAATGTTTACTTTTTGTTTAAAAAAGCTAACCTTCACTTTTTTTAATTTTATGATTTTTACGTTCACTAAAATAAAGTTATTTATAGTTTAATGTTAAGTATTCTCTAAAACAATTCCAACAATACCAACTTCATCAAAATCTAACCTATCCATATTCAGTCGGAATGAAGATGCCTTCATTCATCGTGGTTACTATGGCGGCCATGCTGATATGTATAAGCCATATGGGGAAAATTTATACCACTACGACGTGAACTCCTTATATCCATATATCATGAAAACTTATCCTATGCCTGGCGGTGTACCGGTCTGGCATGGTAATTTGGAAGGCCAAGAATTGTCCAAACTTGTATGGAAAATATGACCATTCTCGTTTACGTGCAGTTATATATATATATATAAATCAACTCAGAGATCTTGCGTTCAAACCTGAGCCCTAATATTAAGTTAAAAAAAATATATACATATATATAAATTAAATAATTGTTTTTTGATAATTAAAACAAATTTTTTTAAAATTCTTTTTTTTCTGCAGCCAAACCATAGTTAGTCGTGGCAAGGTTGCGATCAGGCCACGACTAGCCACGGCCAACCGTGAAAGGGGGAGCCGCGGCCTGAGAAATCTGGCCCTAACGGCCACGAAAAACAAAAATTTATTTTTGCGTCATTTTCACTGCTGCTGTTTTCGCCATTGTCGTTGCACGCTTTCCTGCATCGCCTATGCCTCCCACACTGCCCATCACTGCTTTTTGCGTCGCTTATCATCGTCTCCCATGCCCCCATCACCGCCTCTCGTGTCACCCATCATTACCTCTTTCGTGCTGCCCATCACCGCCTTCTAGCCACTGCGCGAACCCTAAATCGGTCGTTCGCTAAATGACAGAAAAATTGAATCTGCAAAAGTACATATTCCTAAAACTTGCAACTGACGATGAATCTAGATTTGAAACATCTTAGAAAGAAATAGTATGCAATCTATGGATGGTACAATCCTTACTTTGTCAAATAGTATAAGTACCAACTGGGTACTCGGAAATAAATGTACTAACTCTTCATTAATACTTCATAGCACTGATTGATGCTCTTATATTTGAGACACACCAACAGCTTCTTGTGTGCTCTATAGGCATCCTATTGGACTTTCTACAATGCTAATTCTTGCATGTAATTTATTTCTATTGCCACTAGGCTTAAGACAACTTAGTAAATTGGAGCATCTTGAATTACTGTATATTCTTCTGTATGCAAAGCTTACCATGCAAAAATATCCCTTTCAAAAAATCATTTTAAATCAGTATTATAAACGCTTCGTTAACAAATAGATGTGTTCGCTAAGTTAGGATCTAACCTGATATCTCCATTACATGTAGGTAGGAGAAATTAGAGTGGGTTATGAACCTCCTACTGAGTAGCACCGTCTCCATGATATGCCAATAACTGCTTGATGTGCGCGCGCTAGCAAATAAAATATAAATCTTATCGCATGTCAATGTAAATTTTATAGGTAAACATTACCATGGTTTTCACTTATCCAACTCAATTTTCAAAATTAAAAGCTGCGTCTCTTACAGAAAAGCTGAAATACTTGAAAAGATTTCTCAAATATTGAATCTTCTCTATCCTAGATGCAAGAAAAAGTAATGCATTAATTTAATTTTCCTTCTTTCTCCCGTCATATAAGTGAAAGAAAACGAACGTGATAATATTTTCCATCAACTCTCTTGATGCCGTAACCAAGGTTGACCTTGATGCCGTAACCAAGGTTAACCTTGCCGAAGGCTTTTATGTTTGTGACGACACCTTTGAGAGCATAAACACGTCTGCCGAGACGAGACCGCAGCTCCAGCATCATCTGTCTCTCCAGAGTTGGTTTAAGCAACAACATGCAATCATATAGCGGCATTTTCACAAGCAAGTGTAGGATCGCCACTCCCCTGCTCTACCCGATATTCTTGGACTATCGCACTGCCCCCGCCGAGATTTGAGCTCTTGGAACTTCTGGGGCGTTTTGCTTGCAAGAATCAACGGACGCTGAAATTGAAAATTTGCTGCTCATATTGAACACGAACGCAAATAAGCAAACTAATTAAAAAATTACCGGGTAGACTTTGGGAGGAAATGAAAACGGAATAATGAAAAAACCTTAAAACCAAAGCCGTAGCGGCAGAGCCAAAGTGGAAAGATGACCCAATCACCCAGGGCGAAAGGTAAAGGTAAATATCAAAATAGGGAATTCAAAGGGTACACCGCTTGAGAAAAAGTAATATTATTGTTACATTGAAGTTGAACATTACTAGCAATAGAGCATTTCATATCGTAGTCAAATTTAATGTAATTGGTGTTTTGATACTAGGCATCTAGATGACATTTTTAAATAAAGAAAATAATTTCAAATAAGAGGATTTTCGAGGCCTTTCAAAGGTGTCGCTCAACACAGTCACCTTGAAAGATACATCGAGGGAAATCAACAAATTGGTTAGGAATGAAAACCTAAAGAGATTGACACCACTTCCAAATTTCTCACTAGAATGAGCATTCCCAAAAAACATGCATAAAAGAGTCATTAGCTTGACAAATGGTGCATTTAGGGCAATTAGCTCCTAAGAAGTGAAGCCTATGTCCAATGTGAAGACCTTGATGAATCAAGGACCAAAAAAAGAAATGATGCTTAGGTTGGGCCTTGGAAGTTCAAACACAATGCAAAATAGCTTTCCAATGTTGATCCTTAAGATGCACACTCCATTTTCTATTTAAAGTGGAAAGTTGAAATTCTTGTGCATGAAACTAAGATTTGGCTTTAGAAAGACGCAGGGAATGCAGAGGGGAACTATCAGGCCAAAACCAGTCATCATACCAAGGAGTATTGTTGTGCAACTTAGGAACACCAAAGTTGGAAAGAACATGCTCAATGTGCTGGTAAATAAGAGTATCTTGTCTTTGAAACCCCCATTTAACTTTGGCATGTTGCCAAGAGAGCGTAGTAGAATCATTCGTAATAGAAAATAATTGAACATGATGGAGATTGCGATTAGCAAAATGATTAGCTTTGTGAGAAAATTCTTCATAAAGACAACCCAAACTTTTTTTGAAAATAGGAGACCACTAGATGGAGTACATCGACAAAGAGTTCAAGCTTAACTGGGTAGGTTTCAATTACAAAAAGCCTTTAACTTAACCCCAACACTGCAAAATCTGCTTGAATAGGAAAGAACCTATAATCTTTTTCCATCTGTGGTGATTACCAAGACAAGAAATATTATGCCTAAAAAGGATCTTCCAAGCTTCATCTCCTTCTATACAATGAGTGAACCACTTGGAGGCCAAGAGAATACTTTGGTGCTCAACAGAGGGGAGGCCTAAGCCCTTGTGTTCCTTGCTTAAAATGTAGATATCCCAAGTGACTCCATGAAAAGCATTTTGATTGTCCTTATCCCCCCATAAAAAATTCCTAAGAATTTTGTTAATGTTCTGAAAGGAAGATTTGGAAGAAGCCATGAAGGAAGAGTAGTACACATGAGTGGAGCTCAAGATATGGTTAGCTACAATAAATCTATCTACAAGAAATAAGGGTTTAGAAGACCATTTCAAAGCTTTATGTTTTACTTTTTCCACCACATTATTCCATAAGTTAGTGGGAGTAGAGAATAAAGTTATCATGATACCTAAAAGGGTGAAAACATTTGTAAGAGGAAGCCACTTAATATTAAAATGATAAGTCCAAGTAGGCCTTGGAGAGAAGCTAGACTGAATAGCTTGTGTTTTGTTCCAATTAATTTTAGTTCATGAGGCTCTACAATAGATGTCAATGCAATCGAAGGTAGTGTTAAAATTATTATGGCCTTTAAGTAAAGTGAGAAAAGTGTCATCCGCAAAGTGGCTATAAACAAGTTCTTTTCCTTCTTGTGGAAGAGAGATACCTCTTAACCTCATAGAATCATTGTGAGTTCTAAGAGTAGCTCCAAGAGCATCAGCAACAAGGATAAAAAGATAAGGATCTAAAGGGCATCCTTGTCGTATTGATTTTTGAAGCTCAGTAACCTTAGAGAAGGTTCCGTTAATACAAATAACTGAAGAGGCCTATGATAAAACAAGATCGATATGTTCATCAAAAATAGTAGCTAAGTTATGATGCTTAACTACACTTATTGAAAAGGACTAATCAAGCATGTCATAAGATTTTGCAAAATTGAGCTTAAAAAGAATGGCTTTGTGATTAGTGGATGAAGCTCAATGCAAGCCCTTAATAGCAATAATGACATTGTATAAGTGATGAGCTACGAGGTACCCCTACGCTCAACCATACGAATATGAGCGTTTCACACATGATCCAGTTGAATTCCAAGGACTAAGTGCCTATGTGCCTTTGTGGAACAATAACGGGTTGGTTAATCGTTGTCTTCCCAAACTTACTTGTATGTCACGGTTGTATGGTTAAGTAAGCTTGAGGCATATGATTTTTATAGCTTTTGTGTGTTTTATATCCTACGCTAGTAAGGAGGGGGGGAGAGATAACTAAGTAACTAATCTAATTTAACTACTCATCAATGAAGTTTTTATTGCTCCTAACACCAGTATCCATTCCCACTTGTTATACACATCCTGAACCAGTGCAATGCTGTTGGGGTTACCAAATGCTAATCGTCACTGGGTTACCAAGTGCTACACACATGCTCGAAGTGGTCATACTGAGTGTGTTTAACTAAGAGAGTTGTAGGGTGAAAGAAATCATTAATCAACTAGGAAAGCATTAAATAATAATTAACGCTAATTAATCTATTCTGAATGTTGCAAGGTTTATCATAAAGTTCATCTTTATTGCTGTACGTAAAGTGTGCTTAGGTACACAATGCTCGAATAAAGATCCGTTCACTCTATGACTCGTATTGTAGGCACACAGAAATAATTCTAACTTTGGAGGAAAAAAATGGCAAGAGTTCAGCTAAGGGACTAACTATTTAATGTGAAAACCAAGGGTGTTGCCTCTTATTTATAGGCGAGGAGACAAGCCCCAATATCGAGTATCTGACATCGCATGATTGGATCCGATATCATGTATGCGATATCACAATTCATCATACCCCCATGATTGAATGAAAACTCATCCTCAAGTTCCTTACAAAATATTGGGAAGGTATGGGATTATTGACTAAATGACCATTGATGGTGGAACGGGGTGAAAGACTTAACGTGCCCAATGAACAGATCAACAATACAATACATAACAACGTTAGTGTTCATGACCACTAAGGTGAACACTGTAAATAAATGACATCCAGCCTTTATTTGGCAGCTAGAAGAGAAGGAGAGAGAAAAAACAATAAGACGTGTTGCTGCTAATGCCAAGATTGTGCCTTTCGTTGTTTATCCATAGCCGCGCCACCAATATTGCTCCTTTCATAAACGCTCTGATTTCAGTCCATCCTGAGTGTTTCCTCCAGGCCCAGTCCATTGTTGTATGATCATCATATGCACACAAAACATAGTCACAAATGAGCAAGGGTAGATAAATCACAATGCAGTTGATACCTTGCCTCGATGTAAAGTGCATTGGCTGGGTTATGGTTATGGTAGATACTGATTCTAGAGATTTAACACTGGTGACTACCTAAGGTGTAAGGATTAGGAAAAATTGAAAAAATTATGCTAGGGCCCCCATGACTAAGAGCAAACCTCTGGTAGCAATAGGATGAAAAAAAATAAGGAATAAGAAACGTGGAGAAAAAGCAACGATGGCAACGCTGATAATATGGATGTCATGGATGGGGATGAAACAAAAAAATTGTTGATTGCAGGAAACGTTTAAGGAAAAGAAGTTAACAAATGCACCAAAAAGGAATGCTAGTGGGTCCTCCCCAAAGCAGGCTCATGCCCTTGATGCCCTGATAGACCGACAAACCAAAGAGTCTGTAGGCTCTAGGAATGTCATTTGGAAGCAAGAGTTAAAAACTTACCCATAAGAAATTACCAAAGGAAAACAATGCATCAACCAAGATACAGACTAATGATAAAATCGGCAATGAGGTGAAAAAAGGAAAAGAAAGGTGGATATGAGAGAATGGAATGGAAGCCCAAGAACAAGGTTGTGTAAAGTCCCTTGTGTGTGTTTTATGGTTAATGTGACTGAGTAGAACTCATTCCAAATCCAGGCTCAACAAACCACATTCAGTGACCTCGCATCAACACATTTGACCAACCTATCCTCTTGAAGCAACAAGAATGCCTCTACAAAAAGTCACCACCATTTCGAGGAGAGCGAGATGAAGAATCAGAAAGTGAGAAAGGGCCTTAGTTAGAGGGAACCTTCAAACATAGGTAACATGTCTTTCCAGTTCCATAACCAGTGCTTGTAGCCCCTATTGCTTTATTATGTCTAAAGAGTGTGCTTTGAATTCTTACCTTTTTTTTTGTGTTTTTTGCACGATAACCACACCATGCGAAGACTTATTTTTATGTACTCAACTTCCAGTGATTTGATAAATAGTCAGAATGGCAGAAAACCCAAGGAAAAAGCATCCAAGCACTCAAGAGAATAGCCAACACAAATGCATCGAATCCCCTTGAAGTCACACCATTTTAATTCTTTGATTCTTTCCTTAGTTTGAGAAATCCCCAGCCACCAATTCGTTAACAATTTTATTAGAGAAAGGGACTGTACAATTCCAAGCCAAGGGAGACCATAGGATTTTATGGATGCATGAACGACGTGGACTCATTGCTTGTTTACTCAAAAGAACCATATCTTAATATCAACATCATACTTCAAAGGTAAAATCCAAACATTAGCAATCAATATGGTATTATTCATGCCACCATCATGAACACTTATTGGGTGACGAACAAAATAAAGTAAAGTAATCACACAGAGAAATGGTAAAAATATGAATGATGGTGTAAAACAAAAACAAGAAAGGTTAAAGAAATGTGCAAAGCGAAAATGTGTAAAAACAAAAAATTTAGAAAGAACTGAGGGCCTTCAATGGTTAGTAGAGGTGGCCATCTTCCCCATGACTGAGTTGGAAGGAGGAGATCTGAAATAATAAGTAAGGTTTCCCACCTTCAGAAGTAGCATATGTTCTGGTTGTCCTAAACTCATGGAAAGGATTTGTTTGTTGCATGTTGACTAACAGTCTCTTATTTGGGCTCTCAGGTTTATATATGGTCATAGCCCCTGAAGGAAAAGTTGCATAGATAATGTAAGGTCCTTCCTACAGTGTTTAAAATTTAGCACGTTGTGACACATGTGTGGGATTCTAGTAGAGAACCTTATCTCCTGGTTGATACTTAACTTTCCTAATTTTCAGGTTATGATGCTGTTTATTAAATGCCTTGTGTAATTCATTAGATGATAGGGAAGCTAGTTGGTTCTCATCTAGCAAGTTAAGAGTCATCAACCTTTGTTTTTATGCTAGATCAAGGTCAAGGTTGAGGTCACATGCCATGGCTAGTGTACGGAGCTCAGTTTGGATAGTGAGCGTTGGAAGTTTTCCATACATTGACTCGTAGGGAGAGTAGCCTATAGGAAGTTTCCATGTGGAGCAGTATGCCCAAAGAGCATCGTTCAGTTTAGTGCTTCAGTCTTGCCTATACTTGCTAATGGTTCTGGTCAGTATCTTAGTAATCTCCCTGTTGGTGACCTTGACTTGACCGTTCACTTGGGAGGTGGTATGGTGTAGTTAATTTATGCTCAACCCCTAAGCATTGCATTAACTTCTAAAAAGTTTCACTCATAAAGTGTGTACCATTGTCTAAGATAAGTGCACACAACACACTAAACCTATTGACAACTTGTTGTTGAACAGATCGTGTAGCTATATATGATGTGCAATCTTTAACGACAGCTACTTTAGCCCATTTTGTTAAGTAATCTACGACAACTATGATGTAAGCTTTTCCATTGGACATTAGTGTAATGGGCCCCATGAAATCAATTCTGCAAATGTTGAAGGGTTCCAATGGTTGGGTCCATTGTTGCGGACCCTCCATTCTAGTAGTCATTCCCCCATCACGTTGACAGTGCTCACAAGATTGGACAAATTGATGGGTGTCCTGGAACAAGGTAGGCCAATAATACCTTGCAAGAAAGATCTTGATGGCCATTCATCTCCTAGCATAATGGCCCCCACAAGGGCCCTCATGAGCATCTTGGAGAATTCTCAATTGATCTCTATCAAGAACACACCATCGAACCAAGACATCGAGAGACATACTTTGTAAAGTTGTCCATTAATCTCCATAAAGTACTTGGCTCTGTGAAGAAACTATTTTTTCTTCTTAAGGTCTAGTTCTTGTGGTGTTTTTTGGGTAAGGAGATAGGTAAGAATGCTACTATACCAGTTTGTCTCCGTGGGTGATTGGTTATTCACTACACCAGCAAAGGGGAATTCATCAGGGAAATGATTAGAAATTGAATACTCATCCTCTTTGTTATCTCAACTCAAATGAGATAAATGATTGGCAACTACATTCTCGGTGCCCTTGCGATCGATCATTGTTAAATCAAACTCTTGTAGGATTACAAGCCATCATATAATACGGGGACTTACCATTGACTTATTCATGAGGAACTGGATTACACTATGATCTATGTGTATGAATACTTTGTATCCTAATACATAGTGTCTAAACTTTTCTAGTGCAAACGCTACAACCATTAATTCTTTTTCTGTAGTAGGGTAGTTGAGTTATGCACCAGTGATAATTTTAATTGCACAGTGGATGTAATAAGGACATTTCTGGTCATCTAACTATGTAAGTACAACTCCTAAGGCATAGTTGGATGCGTCAGTCATGACATGGAATGGTTTGGACTAGTTAGGAGCTTGTAGAATGGGTGTTTCTACGAGCTTCTATTTTAGAGTTTGGAAAGCTAGTTTGTATTCCCTGGTCCACTTGAAGGGTACGTCCTTTTTTGTTAGCTCTACTAATGGTTTGACAACCTTTGAAAAGTTCTCTATGAATCTCCTATAGTAGCCAATGTGTCCAAGGAATGATTGAATGTCTTTGACAGTTTCCAGTTGATGGGTAATTCCTTGGATGACTTTGATTTTCTCTAGGTCTAGCTCTATTCCTGCATGTGAGATTTTATGCCCAAGTACTATGCCTTCTTGGACCATCAAATGGCTCTTTTGCCAGTTGGGCTTTAAATTAGTTTCTACACATCTTTTCAACACTTGCTCTAACCGGTCTAAGGCTTGATCAAAGGTTGCTTCATAAGTGGAGAAGTCATCCATAAAGACTTCCACACCATTTCCTACCTGTTGCTGGAATATGCTTAGAACTAAGTGTTGAAACATTGTAGGGGCATTGCATAAGCCAAATGGCATTTTTTTGTATGCAAACGTTCCCTAAGGACTAGTGAACGTAGTTTTGGCTTGGTCTTCTGGGGCTATTTATATTTGGTTGTATCTACTATATTCATCCAGAAAACTATAATAGTAATGCCTTGCGATTGTGTCTAAGACTTAGTCAACAAATGACAATGGAAAGTGATCCTTGAATGTTGCCATATTCAGTAGCCTAAAATCTATGCACACCTTCCATTTGCCTCCCTTTTTAGGCACAATTACTAAGGGGCTAACCCATTCGCTATCAGCAATGGGGTATATGAACCTAGCCTTTAGAAGTTGTTCGATTTCTTCTTTTACTACTTGCTTCAACTTTGGGTTTAATCACCTCTGTGGTTGTTTTCAAGGCTTCATGGAGGAGTTAATGTAAATCCTATGCTGGCATATCCTAGGATCTATTCCAGTTAATTCTAGATATGACCAAGTGAATACTTTTGACCACTTGTTTATTACCTTTAGCAGACTCTCTTTTTTTTGCGAAGCAAGTTTTGTGTCGATGATTACTGATTTTCCATTCTTAAGGAACATGTACTCCATGCTGATGGGCAATGGTTTTAGTTCTAGGGGCTCCTATTTAAATTTCGTAGGAATTTCCAACTTTCCCTAGTTGATGTTTTCGAGGTTAGGACTTGGAAGTTGGTGATGGACTTGCTCTAATGCATCTATGCTATCTATGTAAGTGCAAGTCAAACCCTCAGTTAGTTCCATGCATATAAGTAAGTTGCTTTCTTGATCAGATATCTGTCACTGGGTGTCTTCTTGTCGTGTGGTTGTTGCATACAGACACCTTTGTATAGTGATCGTTTGTGCACATTGATTGCATGCAGGCAATGTTAAACTTTGCACAACCCATGATCTCTGCATGCAATGACACCCTGTGTCACTGTATGCGATGCATGGAACTTTCTTCTTCTTGATCTTTCTAAAAGTATTTTCCTTAGATATTTCTAGGGAAATATCATGGATTCCTAGGTGTACATAGATAATGCTTAGCCATGCCCTTCCCATTATGATTGGGAAATCCACCTTACTATTGTTTACTTGAATCACTAGGAAGTCAGCTGGATATGACCATCCACAAACAGTGGTGATGAGACGCGATATGCATAGGCCGCGATATCGCGGTCCGTCGCCAAATCTATAAATAAGAGGCGGCACTCCCCTCATTTGAATCATAGGCGTAAAGTAGCGAAGCTCTAGCGGATTGATCACCCTAGAGATATAATATTTTCCATGTGCTCGCAGTAGGAGTCCCCCAAGTGAACGGTTCTTTATTCGAGCAGCTTTGTACCTGAACGCAAGTTGTGTACGGCAATAAAGACGAGCTTTGTGGATAAACCTTGCAGTGCATGGATAGGTTTATTTAATGTTATTTATTGCTTTCCTAGTAACGCGGCATGAGTACGACTTGGTTACGAGCGTTGACGAACGTGTACGGCTAGCCAAGGAATCGGCTACTCATCGCGATTAGATTCTCTCACCCTTTCCTCCTAGAACGTGGGACAAGTACGACTTGATTACGAGCATCTACGGATGTGTACGGCTAGTCAAGGAATCAGCTGCTTGTCACACTTAGGTTAGTTAGGTGCCTCAGTACGACCGCTTCGAGCACGTGCGTTACGTGTGGTAATCCCAGTAACGATTAGCGTTTGGTAGCCATAGTTGCATAGTTCAGGGTGTGTACCGCAAGTGGGAACGGATGCTGACGCTAGGACTTAGTGCTGTAGTTAGAATTAGTTTTAGTCTCTCAACCCTTCACCTTTTAGCAGAGGAGATAAACTATAAAAGACCAAAAAAATCATATACCTCGGACTTACTTAACCATACACCGTGACAATAACAAGTAAGTCTAGGAAGACAACGATTAATTAACCCCAAGTGTTCCTTGCAGCGTTTAGGAATTTAGTCTGTGGAGTTCGACCAGATCGCACGTGCTACGCTTGTTT
>MNCI01010961.1:440-79827 GCA_015680685.1 Gnetum montanum
TGGGACGAGTACGACTTGATTACGAGCATCTACGGATGTGTACGGCTAGTCAAGGAATCGGCTGCTCGTCACACTTAGGCTAGTTAAGTGCCTGAGTACGACCACTTCGAGCACGTGTGTTACGTGTGGTGATCCTAGTAATGATTAGCGTTTGGTAGCCACAGTTGCATAGTTCAGGGTGTGTACGATAAGTGGGAACGGATGCTGACGCTAATTAATTTAGACTTAGGACATTAGTTAAAGTTAGTTAGTTTCTCAACCCTTCACCCTTTAGCATAGGAGATAAACCATAAAAGACCAAAAAAATCATATACCTCGGACTTACTTAACCATACACTGTGACAACAACAAGCAAGTCTGGGAAGACAACAAATGATTAACCCCAAGTGTTCCATGGGGCATTTAGGCATTTAGTCTGTGGAGTTCGACCGGATCGCACGTGCTACACTCATTTCATATGGTTGAGTGTAGGGGTACCTCGCCACTCATCACTTACCCAAACTCTTGCCTTTTTCCCTTTCCAGAGATAGAATTATTTTTGAGCGCCCACAGTAGGAGTCATAAAGTGAATGGATCTTTCTTCGAGCATTGTGTACCTGAGCACACCTTGTGCACGACAATAAAGATGAACTTTATGATAAACCATGCAGCATTCAGAATAGATTAATTAATGTTAATTACTGTTACTTAATGCTTTCCTTAGTTAATTAATGTTCTCTCTCTCATCCTACAACTCTCCTAAGTAAGCATACTCAGTATGATCACTTTGAGCATGCGTGTAACGCTTGGTAACCCAGTAACGATTAGCATTTGGTAATCCTAGTAGTGTTGCACTGGTTTAGGATGTGTACAGCAAGTGAGAACGGATGTTGGTGTTAGGACTAGTTAAAGCATAGTTGAGTAGTTAAATCAAAATTAGTTACTTAGTTATCTCTCTCCTCCCTTTGTAGCACTAGGACACAAAAACATAAAAGCTATAAAAAGCATGTACCTCAAGTTTACTTAACCATACAATCGTGCCATACAAGTAAGCTTGGGAAGACAATGATTGATCAACCCATCCTTGTTCCACAAAGGCGTATAAGCACTTAGTCCTTGGAATTCGACCAGATCATGCGTGGATGCTCGTATTTGTATGGTTGAGCGTAGGGATACCTTGCCACTCATCAGAGCTACGCATGAACACTCGTATCTTGTATGGTTGGGTGTTGAATTACTTGATTGCTCATCATCCATTTATTATCCAATTGCTTTAGGAGTATTTCTTCATCTTTTAGATTCTTCTAGACATGCAATATTATGCTTGAAAATGATTTTTCAAGCTTATGTACCTTTAATCAAACAAGTAATTTGTTTAAAGGCCAAGAGAATATTCTATTACTCAATTGGAAAAAAATCTCAATGAATTTTGATCCTTGCTTAGAAGACAAGTATTCCAAGCTACTTAATAAAAATTCTTATGATTATCTTTACACTTGATAATAAGTTTCTAAAAATACTATCAATACTATGAAAAGATGATTTAGAATGAGCCATAAAGGAAGAGTATTATATAGGAGTTGAGCTCATGATATGATTGGCAACTATAAATCTACCTATTAGAGAAAGAGGTTTGGTAGCCAATTTTAAAGTCTTTTATTTACCTTATCTATCACATTATGTCATAAAGTAGTAGGAGTATAAAGCAAAGCTATCAGAATGTCTAATAGAGAAAAAATATTAGGAAGAGGTAGCCATTTACTATTATAGTTATTGATCCATGAAAGTATTGGAGGGAAGCTTGATCTAATAGCTTGAGTTTTGTTTGAATTAATTTTAGCTCCCAAAGCTTTGTAATAAGTGTCAATGCAATTCAAAGTAGCAAGAAAATTACTATGGTTCTCAATTAATGTGAGAAAAGTATCATATTAAAATTGACTATAAAGAAGGTCCTTTTCTTCTTCAAGAATATCTATCCCTTTTAACTTGATAGAATCACTATGAGTTCAAAACACAGCTTCCAAAGCATTAGGTGCAATAATAAAAAGATAGGAAGCTAAAGGATATCCCTATCGAACTGATCTTTGAAGCTTAATGACATCTAAGAAGGTCCCGTTTATACATATAATTATAAAGATATCTAATAAAAACATATCAATATGATTTTTGAATATATCACATAACTTATCATACTTGATAACTGGTGGCAATCGTTTGGAACCCACCAATGTCTTCAAATAGGATTTAGGTGCTTGTTGGTCTCTAACAACACCAACACCCAGATACCTCCAAATAGACTTAGTAGTTATGAAATGAGCTAATCATGAGTATGTGTGTGTTGTTGCGTATGCTAAAATGGTTGGGTTGCGTATAAAACTGTAATCGACTATAATAAAAGAGTTTCAAAAAACTTTGTTCAAGATTATGAGTTGTTGAAGATTCCTATTTTGTTCAATCACTTAGTCTATATGATTCTTATAAAACCTACTTGTAACAAATAAAATTTTACGGAAACATTTGAACACAATTTTGCCAATCTACTCCTAATTTGCCCCAAAGAGAAAGTTCCACAAGAAAACTAGAAATAGAGTGAGATTCAATGGACATAGAAAGAGAAAGAAAAGAAAGCAAACTTGTGTAAAGCCTCAAATATTTAAGCAAGATAAATGGACACTAGGAAACACTTCGCATTAAAGTTATTTCTAATTCAATAACTATGAATTGTTCAAATTTTTTGAGCTCAACAAGCAATTTCGTAAAGACAATCTTATTATACTTCCAAAAATTATTGTGTAAACTACAATGTATGAGTCTCTATTTTGGCTAGTTAACAGTTGTCAAAGATTGCATTCAAGAGAGCTTCAAAAAATTTGACAATATGTTGATTGAAATAGCAAAGTAATAAACTTTAAAAATTAAGAAGCCATTTTGGTCTCATTAAAATACCAAAGATTCTCTAAACGCTCTAAGCTCATAAAACAAGATAATTTCACAAAGACATTTCCATTAAATTACTCAATCAACAACAAAGTCTCTTTTATAGCAATCCTAATAAAAGTCTTAATATTACACAATAACAAACATTACTAATAAATTGTTCTTAATGCTTTTCAACAACATAAGTTCTTCTATGGCAAATATTAATAGGAGTTTACTATTGCACAAAATAGAGTTAGAAGAGCAATCTAAAAAATCCCAAAATTAAATGCCAAGCATGATACTATCTTAGCTAAGCAACTAAAATAAAATAGGAAGGAATGAACTCATAGGATTAAAACAAAGTAGTCGAATTGATGTCTTTAGCAAGTCATCTAACAAGAATTCTTCAAATGTTTTTTCCAAATCTTCCTCCACCCTCCTTTTTTTAATTATACCCTTCAAACCTTTTTATAGTGGCTTTGAATAGTTACAACAATCATAAGAAGTTAAGGAGTGTCACAAAAATCTAGGGAGTTAATTTAAAACCTTCCTAGAAAGTTATGACTTCTATGGAAGTTTTGATAAATTATGGAAGTTTTGATAAATTTGAGAAAAATATGATAAGGTTGACAAATGTCTTGTCTAATGCAAACATTTAGGAGGTTGGGAAATAAATTAAAAAAAATCAAAAGTTTATACCATAACTTCCCCATGGACTCATATCATAATTCGCATTCTTTATAATAATTTATATAATTTTTTAAAATATTATATTCCAGTTTAAACCTTTCATTTCAAAAATAATTATGATCTTCTCCAATCAGTTGTAGAAATGCAGGGGCAAAGGTTTATTGTTGCCACATGTGCCAGGAAGAGGGTTCACAATTCACTGCATTGCGCCTCTCTATTGCCATGGGCATCGCCGGTTGATGATGACGGTGCCATTGATGCCATTACGCATCGTTGTTTGGAGCATTTCTGCCTTTGAGTGTCATCCATCATCATGCGATAGTAAACTCCATCCATATGTTATGCCTCTTCGCTGTGTGAACAATGCCACGTTGTTGGGAAATGGAGATGATTAGGTGGTGTGCTCCATTGCCACCATTCTAGGCATAATCATTGAGTATGGCTGCTACTGATGAGGAGAGTTTGGAGGGTTGAATGTTTGATGTTGCAGGAATGCCGTAAAAATCTACAACTGACATTTTTTTTAAGGCAGTAGCACAGGGTTTTGCGCGGGCTTGGTTCAAGAATTTAATCAGGATATCATGCAGAAACCCTGCATCTGTTTGTAGGAATGTCTAGGAAGAACTCTAGCAAGATGCTATTGTGTTAATAGCCATGCTCTTCTCCATTGGTAGGCCACTATTATCTATCATTTTAATTTTAATATATGACCTGATCTTTACGATTTTTGAATTCATTGGTAGACCATCCTGTAGGATATTCCTTTTAGCATTAATAGCTGCTTGTTTTCCTCTGTTTCTGCAAGGGAAGGTTATGTTGCCTTCATATATTATTTCCTGTTGTTTTCCCTTTTTCCTTTTGAATAACGATTTGTTGTCTGATTCTTGCTTCCCCTTTTTTCTGCTTCTGTTCATTAAATAATTAGGCTATATAGGCCTCTTAGTTGCAGAGTTTGATGGTAGATATTGCATCAATCTCTTGTCTATATATCTTGAATATAGTTTTGAGTTTTGATGATTAGTTAACAATGGTTTCAGTGAGACAATTTCAGGTCTCGTGTTGTTTCCAGCATCAATGGAAAATCACGGTTTCTTAGTTAAGCACATGATGATCAAAATTCTACTTGTGCATAATGGATTCCTTTCAACCTTGTAATGATAAACAAAAATGCTCTTAATTGAAACCCATGACCAACAGCTAATTATAATCCAAAATAATCACAATTCTTTCATAATCCAATATAGATACCTTTTGAACCGTTTTTTAAAATAGCATAGGATTGGCAACTCTTTTTTCTCATACTTAAAAAAAAATACTGTTCCATGTAATTGCCAAATGTGCTAACAATAAAAAATGAAAAATGATTAGGAATGTCAATTTCATAAGCATTATCATTCACTTTAACCTTGATTTGCAATGGATCAATCTTCTTAGATTTAAGCTTGGAGAAGTTTACATTCCTCAGCCTCTTCTTGTCCAAATGAAGCCTCACATAATCTCTAACATTGAAGACCACCTTCCTCCTTCCCAAGTTTCTTATAGTAGTAACTTTTTTGGCCTTTCCTTCAAGTTTTGTTTTTACTTGCTTATGGAAGACTTGCATGTTTTTTACAAAATTAGAGCTAACGTGCACATAATTATCAAATTGTTTTAAATCATCTATCACTTTAGAGGCATAGCCATAGTTTGCCTCAAATGGACTTTTCCCAATGCTAAAGTGATTAGAATTATTATAACTAAACTCAACATGTAACAAAATATTTTCCCACCTATTGCTGATTCTCACATAGATACCTCAAAATTTTAAGCAATGATTTGTTAACAACTTTAGTTTGGCCATTAGTTTATTGATGTAGGCACTTGAAAAAGATAATTTCATATCCAAAAATTTCCATAATGACATCCAAAAATGACTTGTAAATTTTATATCCCTATCACTTACAATCTTCAATGTGAGACCATGTAATCTTATAACATTTTGAAAATATAAGAGAGCAACATTGGATGCATCATTGCTTCTTTTAGAAGAAATAAAATGGATCATTTTAGTGAATCTTTCAACAACATCAAAAATGAAATCATGACCTGCTTGTATCTTGGGAATCCCACAAATAAAATCCATAGAGATTGTTTCCCATGGAGCATTAGAAATGGGTAAATGCAAGTAATGTCCAACAATACCTTTTTCTCCCTTGATTTTTTTTGGCAAATAAGACACTGTCTAACAAATTTATTAATGTCATTTCTCATACTTAGCCAATAGTAGTTATTCCCCACAAATTCATAGGTCTTTTTCTTGCCCATGTATCTAGCCATATTGCAATTATGCTTTTCTTCTAAGATTTTTTTTACCTAAAATCACATTTTGGTATAGATATTTTACCATTTTTGTTAAGGATGCCTTGATGTAGATGATAGTCTCTCCACCTATCCATTCTACCAAGTAATGGAGCCTAAAGGTCCCTCCAAACCTCTCCAAAATTAGCATCATGAGAATACAAGGTCAAGGTTTCAAGTCCTTGTACTTGAGCACAAGAGTGATTCACAACATGAATTCTTAAAAGAGCATCAACCACTACATCGCTTTTCCCACTTTTATGTTTTAGGAGAAAATGAAACTCTTGCAATTATTCTACCCATTTCACATGTTTAGCACTCAATTTGTTTTGAGAATTTAAAAATTGAAGTTCCCTATGATTAGTAAATAAAAGAAACTCTTGTCCTAGTAAGTAATGTCTCCAATGTTTAATGGCTTGAAGTACAACATATAACTCCTTTTCATACACACTACACTTTTGTCTAAACTCATTTAATTTTTGAGAAAAGAATACAATTGGCTTACCTTCTTAAGATGCACACCTCCAATAGCAAGCCCATTTGCATCTACCTCCACTTCAAAAATCTTTGGAAAGTTTGGAATTGCCAAAACTGGAGCACTAAAAATTCTTTCTTTTAATGCTTGGAAAGATTTTTCTTTCTCATTATCCCACACAAAGGGTGAATTTTCTTTAAACAAGAGAGCATAGGCCATGTAATGAAACTAAAATTCCTAATAAACCTTCTATAGAAGTTAGATAAACGAAGAAAGGATCTCACCTCTTCCACATCCTTAGGTGAAGATCATTATTTGGTTGGCTTAATCTTGCTTGGTTCCATCTTAACTTGTTTCTTGGAGACAACATGACCTAGTTAGAAAATCTCTCTCTTTATGAAGTGGCATTTCTTGGCATTAATCACCAATTTTGCCTCTTGTAGCTTGAAGCATATCATCCTCTTCTTTAGAACTATATACAAGAATGTCATCTATCCTAGGGATAGGAAATCTATACTTGATTATAATCCTATTAGTAGCCTAGAATCTATGCACATTCTTAACTCATCTATATCTTTCTTTGGAACTAACACAACCAAAACAACACAAGGAGAGATGGATTCCTTAATAAAACCATTAGAGAGTAATTCACTTGCTTGCCCAATTCTTTCCTTTGATTTGGGGTCATGTGGTAGGCCCTCTCATTTGGAATTATAGATCCTAGTATGAAGTCTATTTGGTGTTGTATAGATCTCATTGGTAAGAGTCCCTCCAATTTTTTCTTGAAGACATCAGCAAATTCAAATGTCAAAGGTTGCACCGCTAGAGGAAGTTCACTTGAATGCTCTTCTTGACCTGTTGCAAGTGTTGACATAATGACAAAACCATGTCCAACCTCTTCATATTCTTGTAGGTACTCTTTCTCACTAAGCAAGATCAATGAAACATTAATAGGGACATTTTCCTTGTACTGTTGCCATGTCATAGGGATGAGTTCATGTATCTCATCTTTTTTTGGGATAGACCAAACATTCTTTGCACCACTAAAAGAAGCTTTGTTATCGAAGTTCTAAGCTCTTTCCAAAATAACATTAGAACAATCAATAGGAAGGATATCACAATATACCTTGTCTCGAAATGATCCAATTTTGAAAGACAAAATACATCTTTCTTTGACCTCTTGGAAATGATCCTTGAATAGGCAATGGATACTATAGGGTCTAGGGTGTAGGAAGGTCTTCAAACTAAGCTTAGAAAAAACCCTCGAAGAGATCACATTTTATTGAGAACCACTATTAAATTAAAATTTTTATCCATTCCTGACTATCTAGACACCTAGCTCCAATGCTAAAGAGCATCTTTCTTCTTGGATCTTCATTGACATTCAAATTTTCCATAAAGATATATGAATTAATTTTAGGGATACCTTTAATCATTGGTGCATGAGAATTATCTTCATTAGAGGATTCTTTGTTTTCCAAGGTTTGAAGCTTATTGCCTTTGTAAATCTTTGGCTTTTTGCTCTCCCATTGCTTGTGTCCCTTTTCACCACAATTGAAGCATTGAAGTTTGTATGCAATGTCATTTCCTTAACCCCATTCATTCTTGGAGTAGTCTTTCTTGACATCTTGACCCTCCTTGAACTTCTCTTGCTTCTCCTTTGTGTCTTCTTTGCCATTTTCATTCTCCTTGGATCCTTTTTTACCTTTAAAAGCTTTGGAGTCCTTGCCCTTAGAATATTTGAAGCCTCTATTATAGCCTTGGAGTCTCTTCTTAATCTTAAGAGAAAATTCAAAAGCCTTATCCAATGTTTGGGGCTAATAGAATGTTATCTCTTGTTGGTATTCTCTCTTTAATTCACCTTGGAAATTGGATGCTTGCTCATAATCACCCCAATGTACTTTTGTAAGTTGGAAAGCTTTGCAAAATCCATTTAAAATTTTTTAACACTCTTGTGACCTTGCCTTAGATACTTCAATTTTTGAATGGCTTCTTGTACTCTTGTCACCTTTCCTTAGATACTTGAATTTTTGAATTGCTTCTTGTCTATGCTAGGTCTTCTTAAATTTTTCTTTGAGCATGAATTGCATCAGGGACCAATTTTTGATACAGGTTCCATTACTTATAAGGTAAGCATGGCTCTCTTTTTCTCACTAAATTTGTGCCATACCATCAAGCTTGGTTTTAGCATATGACACTTTTTGATGATTTGCCACATCTTCTAGCTCAAAGTACTTGTTCAAAGTATTAAGCCAAGAAAGAAAAGATTTAGTGCCTTTCATTCCATTGAAGGTATTCACTTTCACATGAGGCATCCTAAAGGCATGCCTAAAAGCCTTTATAATAGTAATCTCTAATTCTTCCTTCAAGTTCCCTTCAGGTCTATAAGTAGACTCATTATTTCTCCCTCTTGGAAATATGAATCTATGGAACTTTGATCCAACAATTGGAAAATGAGGGTTTCTATCATAGTCCTCATATTCCCCAATGTATTCATACCCAAAAGGAATGTTATGTTTAAGATCAAGCATAGATGGGTACCTTCATGAAGCAGCCCTTGATGAAGAAAATTCAAAGTTGATGGCTTGCCTAGTTGTCCTTGGTGTTGGAGGTTGATCTTTCTTTTGATCATGCTTTTTCATTCTATCCACAAGAGTCTAGAGTGCATTCCTCAAGTCTTCCATGTTCTTGGCTAAGCCTTGGATTGATTTCTTCTTGGGTGCCATGGTCAAGTAAACCTAATTGACAAATTGAACAAATACCCACAAGAAATTACCAAAAAGATTAAGAGTACCCACACCCAAGTTGGAGCACCCAAAAAATTCCCACAAACCCTAACTAAAGAAGGTTAATGGATATCTAAAATAACGATAATTTCCAATACCCAATTTAATTGATCACATTAATTGACCATAATAAGGATAATTAACCCCTAATTGAGTATGGAAATTGATGAATTGCAATTTGCCAGGCCCCGATGTCAGGTACGCAATATCGAGTACAAGATATCGGGTACCCAATATCTTAGCTTGGATACGATATCATATACATGATATCGTGATTCCTGTGTTGGCCTATAAATATAGCACTTAGGTGCATGGGAAGGGGAGTCATTCCAGTAAGTCTTTAGGGGGAGTTTTTTTGTTAGTTTTTAGTTAATTTTCAGTTCCTTTTCCCAAGTGCATGTCTGCAGTGTGATGCTTGTAATTGTACAAAACCTTTGTTTGAGTGTGACATACTTGGACACACACATGATCGGCAATAAAGATTGAGATTACTCCATCATTACAGCATTCACTTAGCTCTTATTTAATTTAATTGTTGATTATTTATTATTGTCTTTCTAGTTAATATTTACTTTGTTATCATTTACACTTCCTGTTGTTAATGTGGAATGAGTACATATGAATCACGAACATTTAAGTGTCACTACATGGAAACCTAGTAGCGTATCAAGTAGTGCTCGAGTAATGTGCGCTTGGTAATCTCAGACATAGTACATGAAGTCCAAGATGCGTACGGATGATTAAGGATGGATGCTCATCACACTTAGGCTAGCTTAGATCTTATTTCATATTGCTTATTAGCTTAATCAATATTATTTCTCATTGTATTTAGGAGTAGCATAGTGTTAGAAACCACATGATACACATCACTCTAGACTAAACCATATGTGACAAAGTAAATACTAGTCTAGGTGGGAAGATAGTGAACTGCGATCAACGTATAACTATCTAGGTGCCACAACTAGTCTGTCTGTGGAGTTCGACTAGATCGCGTGTACATGCTTGTATTCGTATGGTTGAGCATAGGGGTATCTCGTTGTCATCATTGGCACTATTGCTGGGGACAGTGCTAGTTATCTAGATTATTTATATCATACAAGATTGTTGTAACAAAGTATTAACGATATATTTTGTAGACAAAGAAATTAAATTCAATTAAGTTACACACAATTCACAACAATGTCTCTTTCGCAAGATAGTGATAACGCAACATCTAGCAAAGAAATTCATTGGGGAACCAACAAAGAAGTTTGGAGTACTCAATCTTATGCAAGAGTTTCATATGTTCATAGACACCCCAAGAATACTCAAGGACTTTTGTCATCCAACTCATACACCTCTAGTGAAGATGGGACATCCCCTAGAACAAGGGGGCCCATAAGGCCTAGGACCTTCTCAATGGGTAGCAAGAGTACATCAGGGGATGATTGGGAGACTTACAAAAGTCATGATGAGTTTTTTAGTTCCCTCTCTTTCTCTGCTCTTTCAATGTCAAGTTGTGACATGGATGACTATTTCTCAAGGGGTTAGTGTAGAAATAAAAATCAAACCCATGGGCAAAATCAGGAATGCCAACATGAACAAAGATAACATCATCCCAAATCACAAACTTACAACCTACTTAGTGATGATGAACCCATGCTAGCCACAAAGAGCCTAATGCATATAATAGAGGCTATTCAAATATCCTACAGGCATTGTAAGGAAAGCCGTCTACCTAGGCTTGATTTAAATAACTTTCCCACCTTTTCAGGAGGTTATGATTTAGACTTGCAACATCATTTACAAGCCTTCTATGATGCCTATGCATGGAGCAACATTAATAATGGGTGGAAAAGACTTAAGCTCTTCCCTATGATACTCGTTGGCTAAGAAAAAGTATGGTACAAGTCTTTAAAGCCGAAATCAATTCGTCGTTGGCCCACAATGGTAGAACTCTTCAATGAAAGATATCAAACCTATGCAAGAGTGTCAGCCTTGAGGAGACAAATCCAAGAGTGGAAACAAGGACAACATGAACCCTTGGACATGGCCTTAGAAAGATATTACTCTTTGTTAAACAAATGCCTAGGCCATGGGTTCTTCGAGGAAAGGCTAATGTATCACATTGTGGATGGGCTTCGTAATGAAACAAGGGAGACCCTAGGGAGGTATGCCCTAGGTCAACTATATGAACTAGGAACCCATCAATTCCAAGAGCTTATTAAGTGGGTAGCAAAATAAGAAGGAGAAATAGCCAAATGGGAGAATGTTGAAAAATCTCAATTGGATCAAACTCTTGAAGTAAAAAGGTCCATAATCATAAAGAGGAGAAATCAACTCACCCCAAGGAGGTGAAACTGTTTCTACTTTTGCCAATACTAAAATCACTAGATGAAATAGAGGCAAAGATTAATAAGATGATGGAGTGGGTATATGAAAAATGTAGAGAATATGTAGACATTATTAGAGGGAGATCCACGTAAGATAACTTTGACAACTAAAACAAATAGAGGATACCAAACCTAGAAAGAGGATAGAGCACCATTCGACAATCAGAAAGAAGTGAAGAAAATGAGGATATGAGCTCAACCACAAAACATAGGTATCAATGTGATGTTTTCCTGTATGATCACCCAAGAGGCCAATGCCCAATCTTGTCACATCTACATGAGCATTGGGGAAGAATGTTGCATCTAGATTTCATATAGAAGTACATGGTTGGACACATCCCTATCCCACAACTTTATGGAAAATTCCACAACTCATCACACTATCTATGGGAAAATTATTATCAGCCTCAGTACTTTACTTAACCATAGTGGCAAAATCCCTAGTCGTGGGGGAGGCCATTGCCAAACAGACCACACCCTTCATATCACCCAACGTGAAGTGCTTATTATATTCAACACCCTATTTATCCAATTGGATCAACATCTTCTACTTCACCTCATTGTTATCATTCTCCCAAGTATCATCAACCCATGCCCTCTCTTACAGGATCACCACCTCATGTTCTTTACACTCTTCCTTACTCTCAATATTCTCATCCTCCACCTCCTTCTACATTGCCACCATTTGTATCAAAAGGTTTGACACCACAACACCAACCCACAAACATTACTTGTGCTACTACTATCAACAATAGTGGGATTCCTCCACAACGTCGGAAGCATCCTTTATAGAAAGAGATAACGTGATTTTGAAATCATTGCATCCTCCAACTCAGCACAAGCCCAACACTATGATGCATCTTCCTCTTCAAATGCAATGTTTCTTGTTACCTTATCTAGGCCACCATCAATACTCCAACAACCATGTGACCCAATGAATATAACAACATGGGGAGACATCAATCCTTGCATACTATCTTATGGTCACAAGTGCCATAGTGGGTCAGCCTCTTATCACATGACCACATCTTATAATCTACCCCACTATGCCTACTATAATAAAGTGTGCAAACCCCAATTTGGGTACATTCTTGCCACCACACCAAAAGACACCCAGTGGTTTGGATATGATTGGACCCCAATAGTTCCAATATGCATGGATTCAAACTTTCCATTTATTAATTCTCGCCATGATCCAAGGTTCAGTCCTGGGGGACACTCCCCATTCTAATAAGTAGAATTAGTAAATTTTTTTCTTTTTCTTTGGTTTTACAATTTTTTGTTTTCTAATTTTTCATTTCCTAATTTTTAATCTTTCAATTTGTTGTTTTATCTTTTTGTGGGCAATCCCATCTATGAATAAAACACTCATGTAACTTGTTGGTTGAGGTGTTGTTCTATGCTATCAAGTTACAAGTGGATAGTGAGCCCACAACATCCACCCATCCATTCTATTAATAAGAGGTTCTACTTTGGGTATGATGATATTCTTATTATCATTAAACTTAAAGTAACTTTGTATTCATTATGCTCAAAGGGAAGAGTGATGAACTAAGAGGGAATGGAAAGGGTGTGACATCAAAGGAACTTGTGGATTCTCTTTGGTGACATCTGTAGGTGCTATCATGTAGCTTGGTTGTACTAAGATCCTTGTAGATCTAATGAAAAATGGAAGTAAGAGTTGTGATAAAGGTACTTAATAAAGGAACTCAAATGTTGTTCTGGGGGGTTCCACTGGAAAGACATGCACCCATGCCTGAAGGTTGGCAGCTTATCCAGATCACTTTTGGGAAAGACAAACTGTAAAAAGTAGTTGAAAGAAGAGAAAGACAAGAAAAAAAGGGAAGAGCAAAAGAAAAGCAAGGAAAAAAATAAGAAATGAAGTGAAAAGAAAAGACTAAGAAAAGAATGTGCCGTAGACAAATTTGAATCACTCCTCCCTTGTGCAAAACGCTAAGTGATCATATGCCTTGCTGTCATGATGCTCTTATGGTTGTCTATCATTGGGATGAAACAATGCGATGTCACTGATCAGAGGCATGGACTTGGTTTTGATCTTGGAGTGAAAGGCTAATGGTACTTTAATCAAACACAACACTTAGAATTCATTGTGCCCAGGGTAAGTTGCCTCACATCCCAATCTTTGCAATCCCTTCTGCAATTCCTCTCATCTCACTATCCAAGTATTTGTAACTTGTGTCTTGTGTGGCATAGAATTCATACCTCATCACGATGGTATTTAACATGTGTGTATTTTGTTGCACCGATGCAGATTACATTTAACCCTTCTAGTGCCTATGAACATTTTAAGGTGTGGTTACGCAAGGGCATTATAGTTTGGAACCTGCTTTGGGGAGGACCCACTTGCGTCACTTTTGTAATTTGTACTTGTTGCACATTACCACATCATTTTATACCCTTCAAGTACTCCTTTGCCAAATCTATTCTTTCCTTTGTCATCATTTTATTGAACATTCCTTAGAATCATTACATGTCTTTTTATGTGTCACCTAAATAGATTAGGTTTGACATTAAACTTTTAGGGCAACTTCATTGAAAAATCTCTAACTCTAGAATCATATTAAGCAACGAATTAAGCTTTTATTAAAGGTAATGAGTAAGGTATAAGATAACCAAATTTCTTTAAACATAATTGGTTCTTGTGTGATTATAGATGGCCTCTAAAAGAGGATAGCAAGGAGGACATTCTAAAGGTGCAACTAAATTCCTGAGAGGAGGAAGATGCCAAGGACCTCATGTAGAACATGCAGAGCAGGAGGCACAATCATTCAACATCCATAAGGAAACTCCTATCACTACACAATCTGGCCAAGCAGAAGGTGAAGAGGTTAGGACCAGAGCCTATGAAGAGAAATGACAGCTATTTGAGGCATAGTATGTCAAGGCCAATCAAGTGTTCCCACAGTTGCCGTGTACGTGGGAAGTGCCGACTTCATCAAACATTGGAACATTAGCATGGAAGACTCATGAACCTTGGATAGAAGAGAAGAAACTTTAGGCACTTCTTTGATAGTATCAATCTTAGAAGCTTGGAGCGTAGGACAAAGGAAAGGTACCCATGGAGGAGCCACCACCACCGGGAACCACATGAGCTCCACAAGTTTTGTATTTTGTGTTTGTGTCCAAATTTTGTTTAATCCCACACTATGGCATGAAATAGTCCATGGTCATTCAATAATCCTATGCCTATCCACTATTTATAATTGAATGAACTTGTTCCTTACTTTGTTTGACTCAAGGACAATTTTTTATTCAGTTGTGGGGATATGATAAATTGCAGTTTGCTAGGCCCTGATATCAAATAAGTGATATCAAGTACAAGATATCGGGTACCTGATATCTTAGCTTGGATACAATATCATATACACGATATCTTGATTCTTGTGTTGGCCTATAAATATAACACTCAGGTGCACGGGAAGGGGAGTCATTCTAGTAAGTCTTTAGGGGGAGCCTTTTTGTTAGTTTTTAGTTAATTTTTAGTTCCTTTTCCCAAGTGCATGCCCATAGTGTGATGCTTGTAATTGTACGGAACCTTTGTTCGAGTGTGACATACTTGGACACACACATGATCAGCAATAAAGATTGAGATTACTCCATCATTGTAGCATTCACTTAACTCTTATTTACTTTAATTATTGATTATTTATTGTTGTCTTTCTAGTTAATATTTCCTTTATTATCATTTACACTTCCTATTGTTAATGCGGAATGAGTACGTGTTAATCATAGACATTTAAGTGTCACTACATGAAACCCAGTAGCGTATCAAGTAGTGCTTGAGTAATGTGCATTTGGTAATCTCAGACATAGTACACAAAGTCGAAGATGTGTATGGATAATTAAGGATAGATGCTCATCGCACTTAGGCTAGCTTAGATCTTATCCCCTATTGCTTATTAGCTTAGTCAAGATTATTTCTCATTGTCTTTAGGAGTAGCATAGTGTTAGAAACCACATCATATACCTCACTTTGGACTAAACCATACATGACAAAGCAAATACTAGTCCAGGTGGGGAGACAGTGAACTGCGATCAACGTATAACTGTCTAGGTGCCACAACTAGTTCATCCACAGAGTTCAATTGGATTGCACGTACATGCTCATATTCGTATGGTTGAGCGTAGGGGTACCTTGCCGCTCATCAGAAATTAACATCAATAAAATTTCAAACCAAAATAAACTTAAAGAAGAGCAAATTCTTGTAAATTGTTGTAGTAGATTCATTTCCTTAATGCTATTTTCTTAAAATCCAACACTCTAATGCCAATTTGGTGAGGATCTCAAATGCTCAAAGACCAAAATTGAAATTCGAATCTTCAACTTGCAAGTGAAATTAAATAAGAAAGGAGAAACATGTCTTTATTCTTGCAAAAGTATGATAGAATTACAAAGCTAGAAGCAACTTGCCCGAGGATAAATAAGGACTTAAGAGAATCACACTCATAACTCCTCACACAATGCACAAAGCTATGCAACCTAAAGACTCAATGGAAGCTCAATTAGAGCTCAAATCTCTCTCAATATTTTCACACAATTCACTCCTTCCTCCTCTTTATTAAATGAAGGTTTGGATTTCTTTTTATAACGTCTTTCAAATGTTCCTTTGTCTTTCCTCCTATTTGGAATTCGAATTAAATTTCTTCAGAATTTGTATGAGGCATCTTGGAGAGGCATGAGACATCTTTCTTGAAACAAACTCATCTTAGATGAGAAGTCTTGCAAATAGGAGAGACATCTTATCTTAGCCAAAGATGTCTTGTGGGAGATGTCGTATCTCAATAGGATATGTCTTCCCAAATTGAAGATAACTCTTAAGAGATGTCTTCCTACTATTGAAGACATATTGGCCTATCTAAAGACATCTTGGATGGCCTAGAGCCATCTTGTCAGAGAGCATTATCAAAACATCCAATCTCTTCCTAGAGTTTCACAAGAAGAATGCACTTCCAATTCTCTTCTCTTACCTGTTAGACTTGTAGAAACATACAAAAACATAGACACACCTAAGAAACAAACAACATACATAAAAACATAGTTTGAGGATGGTACATGGGTGGGGTGATTTCCTTATTAGCTCTTCTATGATTGACATTAAGACTAGAAAAACATTTACATGGAAGCATGCATAAAAGTCTCTCTTTTTAAATTAAACTCAAGAGAATTTGATCTGGGCTTTTGCAGATATAATTTAGAACATACTTGATGAGTTAACCTCAGACAAAAACCTAAAAAGGACTCCATTCCATTTACCTTATGAATCTATGAATCAAGGATGTCCATATGTGGGGAAAAGTGAGCTGGAAACCTTGGAAACTCATCCATATTGATAAAGTGCTTTTGCTTTCCTTTTTGATATCAAGATCATTTTTCCATGGTTGAAGAACTAAGAATAAACCAAAAACATCCTAGAGACTGATGCTTCATGAAAATTTCCATTCCCTTAGTTTTGAAAGTAAAGGAAAAAAAAAAACATCCTAGTGAGATTGGAGTTAAGGGTTAACTTGATATTCCTTGATTCCTAGGCTATGTAAAGGCAATCCTAAAAACCCATTATGGGAGGGAGTTTTTTCAATACAAAATCCATTTGCATAGGGCTATGTAAAGGCATGTACTATTTTCATTTTCATGTTGTAATCATTGTATGGATGTACTTGTTTAATAAGTTTAATTTTATTCTCTTACCTTTCTAAATAAATAGGTAGTACAAGATTTATTCCTTTCCAAATTCATATGAATGGCCTCAAATTATAGGTAGTATTTTCCAATTAAATTTATTGAATATTCAATAATATTATGTTCCATCACCTTTAATGTTAGTGAATCATAAATTATCATTATTGATTTTACTAAGATGAATGCACATTCATTAATTATGATTAAAATTTTTTTATGTGTAGTAAGTGTACTGACCTAAATTGTCGGTGTAAGGTTGGAAGGGAAACAAACACCAAGAGATCGTCGGGCAGCCACAGCTGACCCTGCCTTCGTCCGAGGGCAAGCTGGAAAAGTAAATGAAGGCAGAGTGCCTTGGATGGTTTGCACGCAAATCAACCAAGGACTTCCCCCAGCGTAAGCTACGGCTAGCGCTAGGGTTATCGTAAACAGGATGTAAACGGAATGTAGACGATGATACGAAATGTAAATAAAGCGTACTGAATTATGAATAAAGCATAAACAAAGTAATATTTGTAAAGCATAAACAGAACTAAACAATGTAAATGGGAGGCAATAATGAAATTTTATTGTATTGTTCAAACAGGAATATGCACTGGTCAAAGCGTAGTTGCACAAGTGTGGATGGCAAGTCAAACGCCTAGCCCCGGGATGATATGACGCAACGATGTGATGATGGAGGTGAGAAATGCTTGGATGCTAAGAGTTAAGTGTGCCAAGCGCCCAAGGATTGCAAGTTTTATCCTTTTTTAGAATTGCCAATCTCTCCAATTTTTGCCTCCCTCCATCTTCTTCCTTTTGCCTCCTCTTCAATCTCTTCTCCTTGCCTCTTTTGCTTTGCTTCTCTTTGCCCTGTTTGTGTGAATTGATAGGGTATTTATAGGGTTGGTCTAGGGTTTGGCTAGGGTTTTCTTTGACCAGGTTCAATGTATTTTACAATTTGTGAGTTATTCAAGCCCAT
This sequence comes from Gnetum montanum, assembly GCA_015680685.1. Taxonomy (NCBI): domain Eukaryota; kingdom Viridiplantae; phylum Streptophyta; class Gnetopsida; order Gnetales; family Gnetaceae; genus Gnetum; species Gnetum montanum. Next base: position 18,658 of record MNCI01010961.1, read on the forward strand.
AAAAAAAATACAAATTAGAAATACAAGCCCTCAAGCGATAAAAAAAAAANTTAAAGGCTGGGACCCATAGTTATTAATAGTGGACCTTGAGGACGACTTACACCCTTAAAATCAAGTCATTTTGGCTCAGTTTTGGGGCTTTAAAAATTGGTGACGCTGATCCTTTCACTGTGCAGCGTCTGAAAAAGTAACCCCAGCGTCACCAAGTCAAAATGGCACATTTGAGGCCCTAATCTTGATTTTCAGGAGGCTGGGAGCTGCTGGGGACCTTGGTGAAGGTCATGGGGGGTCCTTGTGCTTGATTTCGGCCTGTTTGAACTCAATTTCGGGGCTTCAAAAGTTGGTGACGCTGATCCTTACGCTGTGCAACGTCTGAAAAAGTAACCAAAGAGTACTTAACTAAAACCAAACATTTTGAACCCGAAACTTTTGATTTTGAATGTTGGAAGTTGGTGCATTCGCTTGTGGGCCCCGAGGGGACTTTGCCTATTGAATCATGGACCATCAGGGGCTGTTTCGGAGGCCTCCAAGTTTGGTCACGTTGTACTCATGTTGGGTAGCAGCATGACTTAGCTTGATTCTTGTCTAAAAGTGCTAGGCCAAAATTAGTGGTGTTTCAGTAAGCTACATTTTACTAAAATTAATGCCAAGAAATATCATAATAAATTCTTGAACTTGAATTTATGTAATGAAGAAAAATTTAATTATTACATGTTTTATTTTTAATGTAAATTTTCATGTTATTTAGCCATGAAAGCTTGAATCTAATACATTGTTATTGTATAATAAAGTTTGTTGTCACTTACAATAGAAAATTACAAAACAAGCTTTCCATTCCCAAAATGCATATTGTGTAGAAAGAATTCATACATACAACATAAATTCTAAAATTTGGGTGTCAACTCTTAGTAGATTCAAAATAAAAAATAAGATATTTTGAAAATGAAATGATAAAATTTTGGCATTTATAAGGCATTGCTCACTTGGTTAGAGCATGTGACTTATGGTTTATAAACCACAGGTTTAAATCCAAGGGGTATGCTAAGACATGTCACCAAGAAGCATAGCAAAAATATACATTCAATACAATAATGTTAAGTAGACAACTAACCATAGTTAATCCCATCATGGATAGGATAATGTCCAAAGTTGTTGATGAATTTTAGGGGGAGGAGTGTTAGACTTTAAAAATAATCTCAATAGTATTACACGTTAAGAATTAAGGGATGGTAAAACTCCACAACATCATTGAAATACAAAGCTCATCAATTATAAAGATGTCTATTTAGGTACATAACCTTGTAATTGATCTTAAAAATAGGGAAAGAAATTAAATTTTAGTAGAAAAAGGTGATTTCCATCTTGACAACTTTTACATCACTTTCAACCTCCATTCTTGAACTTAAAATAGCAAAATAGTAGAAATAGTAGGTTTACTTAATGCCCTACTTTCACCATTGCCTGTCACTTAAGCAAAATGCTACCATTAGCTATAGGTTGCTGATATATAATGAAAATGTTGACTTTTTGTTGATGTATCAATGCATATGCATTGGTGCATGTAATGTAGTTGTATAAATATAAATATAAATATAAATATAAAATCTTCGTAATAGTTTTAGCAAAGCTCTTACAGTTTATTTTCATGACTTGCTGTAGTCAAGGAGTCCTTGTAATGTATAATTAAATCCATTATCTAGAGTTTTTATTTGAGTGGTTATGTGTAAATGTGATCATGTTTTGGCAATAAAGGTTGAGATTGATACATTTTTGTTGTAGTACTCTAACTTAGATTAGATTTATATTTCAAAGCATTTATTTCCTTGAAATTTATTATCATTAAATTAACATAATGTTTACTTTTGTAGCACATTAGTTATGATGGAATGAGTGCACTAAAACTTCAAATGTTAAACATGAATTAACTTAGTAATCATAGCAATTACCTAATTGAGTTTTCCCAACAATTAGTTGGCTTGGTAACCTAGTGATTAACTCACAATCCAAAAACATGATAGAAGGTCCATGAAGTAGAGATTCATTGCCCTTAGGCTACTTTAGGATTAATTTCTATTTTTAGTAATTTACTACTTTTATTTAATTTTTCATTTTTAGTAATTTTATAATTAATAAATATGCATCATCATAACATCATTATCATACATCTTAGTCACAGTTAACCATACTATTTAAGCCTCCTACGGATGTGACTAGAAGATAATGACCTATGATTATTGCAACCATGCTAAATATTTCACCTATACTATCCATAGATTATATAGCATGGTGATGAGTGTCAAGTTGTCCCTACACTGAATCATATGAATTACAAGTGTGCACTAGTGATTTGGTCAAATTTTGTGGACTTAGCTCCTAAGTATGCCTATGGACAAAGATGGTGACTTGGGGTAATGTGATCGTTGTCTTCTTAGCTCTTATTTATGTAGGCCTGCATGTATGGTTAAGTGTGAGCTAAGGCATATGATATGTGTTTATATTTATATTTTTATACTTATTTAGCCTAAGTGTGGATAAAAAGATAAATGGTTGATAACTATCTAATCTAGCTATCTAATGGTTCTAAGACTAATTAGCCTAACATAAGTATCCAGGCCCACTTGCCATACACATCCTAAACTTGTATCAATGCTACTAGGAGTTGGTGACCATTTGGGACTGAACCGCCAATGTTTTCAAATAGGGTTCAGGTGCTTGTTGGTCTCTGGTAATACCAAGGCCTAAATACCTCCAAGTAAACTAAGTAGTTATGAAACATACTAAACATGAATATGTGTTTTGCTATTGCATATGTTGAAATGGTTAGGTTGTGTATAAAATTATAATCTGCTATCATAAAAGAGATTTAGCTAACTTTGTCAAATATTATGAGTTCGAGATTCCTATTTTGTTTAATGACTTAGTCTATATGATTCTTATAGTACGCTACTTGTAACAAATAAAATTTTGCAAAAACATTTGAGCACAATTTTAGCAATCTACTCCTAATTTTCCCTATAGAGAAAGTTCCACAAGAAAATTAGAAATAGAGCAAGATTCAATAGACTTAGAAAAAGAAAGAAAAGTAAGCAAACTTGTAATAAAGATTTAAACAAGATAAATTGACATGAGGAAACACTTTGTAATAAAGATATTCCTCATTTAATAACTACATATTGTTCAAACTTCCTGAGCTTAACAAGCTATTTCATAAAGACAATCTTATTATATTACCAAAAATTACTATGTAAATGACAAAGTATGAGTCTCTATTTTGGCTAGTTTAATAATTGTTGAAGATTGTATTCAATAGAGCCTTAAAAAATTTGACAATTTTTGGATTGAAATACCAAGGCAATACACTTTAAAACATTGAAGTTATTTTAGTCATATCAAAACACCAAAGATTTTCCTAGATTTTCTATGCTGAAAACAAACAATTTCATTAAGATATTACTATTAGATTACTCTTGAGGCTTTTCAACAACATAAAATCTTCTATGGGTAATCTTAACGGGAGTCTAATATTGCACAAAAATAGAACTTAGGAATCCAAAATTAAATGCCAAGCACGATACTATCTAATAGCTAAGTAACTAAAGCAAAATGGGAAGAATGAACTCATAGGATTAAAACACAGCAGCCAAATTGATGTCTTACAAACTCCAATATCTTCTTCTTGATCTTTTTGCCTTCCAAAAATCCTCTTATCTCTACCTTTGAAGGTCCTTTTATAGTGACCTTAGGGTAGTTATAATAATCATGAAAGGTTAAGGGTATTACAAGTATCTAGAAGTATTAATTGATAACCACCCTAGAAGTTATAACTTTTAGAGGAAGTTATTAGCAATTCAAGCTATGGTGGCCAAGTGTGTCCTTAGAAACAAATATCATGGATATTACCATGAGAAGTTATAAAAACTTGAGAAATATATGCCATAGTTGGCAAGTGTCCCATTCATCAATACCTTTTCATGATATACAAATTTTCAAATGACATAAATATTTAGTTGGTGCATGACCAAAGGGCTAACCACGTTAGCAAGGTTAGGGAATAAAATCATATAAGATTTTAACAATTTAAAGTTAATTTACATCTTAACAATGATTGTGCATTACACTCTCGATGACAAATTGTTATATATTTTTAAAAGAAACTCAGCCAAAGTTTAAAAGCCAATGTTTCTATCAACGGATCTTTCATGAACCGGTTGTGCCAGGCACCATTTTCCAGCCATTGTCATCAAACACGTAATGCTACTGCTATCACCCACGCCTTGCTCATCGTCAACGCCATCAATGCTAGAGCTATTCTTGTTTCGTTGGTTTCTATTGCTCTAGTGATGCTGCCAACGTCACCTATTTCTTGTTTCGTTGGTTTCTATTGCTCTAGTGATGCTGCCAACGTCACCTATTTGAATTCAATGGGATGGGGATCTCGGCAGGGTTTGGCTTGTATGGCGGAGATNCTGGCGGAGATTCAAATGATGTGTGCAGGAATAGAGGTAGGTTTTCATTTTTGATAATCATCAAGCTGCTTTTTTACATCAGGTATGTGTGGAACCCTTCTCAGGAATTGCAACTACCATCGTTTGAATTACGAACGCTCAATACGCCACTTGCAGCCTAATGCCTCTGCATGCGCACCGTTTCTCCTTGCAGACTGACATCACTGCAATGCTCTGGTAGCCCACCATCACGCATGGAACTTTCACAAAAAATCTTTCAAGGAAATCATCTTTTCCTACCATGGTAGCAACGGTTGGTAACGCCTTGAATTCCTCCATGATAGGTGCCCTTTATTCTTGCCGCCTAGACGAAGTAGGGGAGCTGCAAACACAAATCACAATAACCCTTCTTAGTTTACCATGGTCTCAGATACTGCCAAAATGGGTAGATTGAAGAGGCACATTGTCCATCTCATAAAAGCCACATAAAAGCCACAGTGATCCACAAATCTATAAAATCATGGTCAAATTTAGTGCCTTGATATACCAGCATTGGAGAATTCTGTAACCGTGGCTTGTAACATTATTCTGTTGCACACATCTGGAAATCACGGCATTCCAAGAATCCAATTTTTCATAGATATTTTTTTAACTCATTGATGGCCTCATTAGTTTCATCCATCATGATTTAGAACACTGCATCTGATTTAGAATAATCTTTGCTTGCAGAATGAGCGTTTTCCATGTCTAATGGCGCATCATGTAACTTATGAAATTGTTTAAAACTGATTTTAACTTAACATCGAATCTCTAAAGTGTAAGGTTTATAAGCTTTAATAGATTTGATTTTTAACATCGTTGCATGTATGCCGATGAAATCAACCTTGATTTTTTAACTTTGAGGCTTTTTCCATGATTTATTTTTCACTACCATTCATGTATATTTAATTATTGTTCTCTCTGTTTTTACCCCAATTCTGATTTTCCAACCATCAAAAATAATTTGGGGAAATAAAAATTTGCTCCATGAAATGGTTTAAAGGTTTCAACATATCTTTCCCCTACTTTAACACATTACCTAAGAAAATAATTTTATTGGAGATATCCTTTACATAGAAAAATGGAAATCTTTTTTGAGGAAAGGTTCCATCAAACTTAAGGTTTGATGAAATAAAAACTTCTCTTCTAATAAAACTTAAGAAATAGTACACACAAAGCTTTATACAACCTAATTTATAGGTGGAAAGAGAATAGTTAAAGTAACTCAGGTATTTTCATATCATGAACCCTTTCATATGTAATCTTAGTAGTGATGAATGCCCTTCTTTCCTTTTCTTGCCTAGTTGAAGCCTCAACTTGGTCTTCAACCTTGTCTTTGCTTCTTTTTCATCCAATTTTGTGGTTGTTGAATTTTGAGATTCTTCCCAATTAGTTGCTTCAGTGTCTTGAGACATGAAAGCCTTTCCGCAAGAATCATCTTTCCTAGACTCTCCTTGATATTTGACTTAGGTGGTGCATTTATGAAAGTTTCCCCAAACATTGGAATGTATAGAAAGTCCACCAATGAGAAATCTAGACTCATTTGAAAGCCAAAGTAAAAAAGGGCTTTCACTAGATGCTCCATAGGTGGTTACCTTACAATAGGCTCTTAAGACATGCTTCTGGTAGCATCTTGTAACATATAGGATAAAAGGCCTTCTTCTTGCCCTATCTCTAAGAACCATCTTTCTACCTCATACTAAAACACTTCACTTGCCTTTTTTTACTTAAGCGATGAATTGAGAAATAATGCATATCTAAATAATTCCATTTTCTTATATAGTGTAAGGTAAATTTGAAATTCCCACCAATTTCACTAACCAACTTTGCCACTTAGCCAAAAGTTATTTAATTTCCATCATCATATGGTTGGCTAATTCAAATTTCACTATTTAGTTGTTGAAATTAATTCATCACTATGTAGTTATCTAACCATCACTCCCACTTACACTTATAAATTTAATAATTGAACTAACACTTTAAATTAAAAATTTTTAAACTAATACTTTAACATATACATGTTTTGTTTCTTTTTCTAAATATTATATAGACTCACCTAAGCATATGTATAGGCTATATATGTTATGCTATATATGTTATGATTAGATATGTCATAAGTCTATACTATTTATTAAATATGTTACTACTAAGTATATATATATATAAAACTCTCTATATAAAAGTTTATTACTTGCTACTATGTATACTAAATATTATATAGTTAAACACACACATATATATTACTATATACACATACATACACACACACACATATATAACTTTGTGGGCAATTGTCCAAAATAATGTTTTATTTGTAAAAAATTATATAGAAACTGCAACTCTATTCCATCTAGTGTCGATAATTTATATGTATCTTCAGATAATTGTTTCTTGATTTGAAATGAACCAATTCATATTGTTGAAAACTTATTTGGCTTCTTTATATTCCAGAATAATACAAGAGCACAAATCTTAAAAGTCCTTTTCAAAGCCTTTTTATAGAGCCACTTTTTGATTTGAGAAACATTCTTTGGTAAATTATCTTTAGCTCTATCCATTTTGGCTTCCGTTTTGATGAGTAAGGTCATGAAATTTCTATTTTTATTAGTTTTCTTACTATAATTTTGCACAAAATCTAAGGCTGAACTTATAATCTTATTTGTAATTCTGGTAGGTAAACCATAAACTAAGTTATAAGCTAAAGTTCCGCAATGGCCTCAACTAAATAAGAGATGGTTATATCCTTTTCTTTCACCATTGCATCTCCTTGCTAGTTGTTCCAAGATAGGTACATCTTTCCCATGTACCATTCTTCACTTGATGAGAGGATGGGAGACCCTTGTAGTTGGGTGAGAACTTCCTCAAGTGCTAGGTCCAAGAAGTATTTGAAGTTAAGTTCTTGGAGAATTAAACTTTGGACCTTCTTGGAATGAATCTTCTCAAGGCAGGCCTCTGTTAATATGACCTTAGATTGGATCTTGGCCTTGGTGCCTCATCTTACTTGGACTAGCCAATTTCTACCATGGGAATTTGATGAACAAATTCCACTTTGGGCTCCTCTTGAAGAGGTTCCATCACATGAGTACCTTTAGCCTCCTATTCTTGAGGCTATTATGGCTATTGCTAGTCCTTTCCTCCTTGTGGCTACTTTTCCCTTGGTTGTGGTCATCCTCTTGCTGGTGCTCCTCTCTTTGGTGTTATTTGTGATTACAAACGTAACCAAGGATTAGCAATTAATGTGTAATCCTGAGTGCTTTTTGATACCTTTCTCTTTTGGTTAAGTTACACTTAGATTATGATGAGTAGCGAGGTACCCTTATGCCCAACCATATGAATTACGAAGCGTTCACGTGCGATTCGGTCAAATTTTGTGGACTCTATAGTTTCTGGTGCACTAGTCTCCTAGGCAGTGAACCTTGCTCTAAGGTCATTAGTTGTCTTCCCAACTACACTTGTGATGCACGTGGTATGATTAAGTGTAATCGAGGTATATTATTTTCATCGTTTTATGTTTTATGTTCTTTGGTGCTTGAAGAGAGAGGGATAAAGTAATTTAATGACTTATTTAATTTAACTAATTAACTAATCTCTAACTAGTCCTAACATAAGCATCTGGTCCTACTTTCCATACATGTTCTGAACCCATATATCCATTTCTGGGTTACCAAGCACTACGGTACTAGGTGCACTAAGTAATAACACTATTGGGATTACCAAGTGAATATGCGTTTATGCTCGAAGCGGTCATACTTATGTATTTAACCTTATTTAGCTTAATTGATTAAAGTCTAATTTAGATTAATTTACCTTAATTAATTAAAAATTAAATAAACACAATGAATGCATAAATAAAACATTTAAACTATCTAGAATGTTGCAAAATTTATCAAGAAGCTCGTCTTTATTGCCATACACACTAGTATGGTTTAGATACAACAGTGATCAAATAAAGATCCATACACTTAATGAATCCTATTGTGGACACTTAAAAAAAAATATTCTAACTTACAAATAGATAAACTGCAAGAGCTCTGCTACTACTATGAATCTAATGTCATAAATGTAGCTGGTGAGCACATATTTATATGCAAAAAATGGACCCTGTGTCGATGGGGCCGTGTTGATGCATGAAATGATGTGTTGATGGGGCCTAGTTGATGAGGCCTTTTCAATGTAGCCAATTGCGACCCATCATACCCCCACAGTTGAATGAAAACTCATCCTCAAGTTTCTTTACAAAATTGGGAAGGTACAGGATTATTGATTGACTTCTAACTCAACAAATCGACTTGACAAAACTGAGTGCTTGAGTGTATGAATCAACATAGTACAAGAATTGTGGTGCTCATGACACAAAATTGAACACCATGACTTGACTCTACAAAATTGGACAATGCATCCTCTGATGGCATGAAGTTAGTTGGGAAGATCAAATAGTCCTAAGCACTAAAGGTTCTTGAGGCTTTGAAGGACCTTCACAAGCTTTAGGCATGTGCGATGGTTAAGGTAGCTATGGCTGTCCTACTGCTGTTGCAACTTCTAGCGGGAGGCAATAAGCATCCAACAATGCTTTCATTTTTTCCTCCTTATTTTTGAGATAGTGCACTATCTGCGTAGCTTCACCAATGTTTGTTGGAACAAGCACATCCCAAGGATAGGGAATTGTTGGAAATAGCTTCTTGGCATTGATGAACTAGACAAAAAATTATTTGTGCTTGATGTTGAATGCTCTGACTACATCTTTAAGCTTCTAGTAATCATTCATTCTCTTGGCCAAGTTCTCGGTAGTTGATCGTTGATTCATGAATCATGCCCTCAGAACTTTGAGTTCACCATTTGCTATCTCAAGCTTTTGCTTGGTGTCTTTATGATGCTTGAACTTGGCCTCATACAGCAAGTATGAGTTGGCCACCTGCTTTTTGAGTTTTGATTGCAGTAGTTCAACAATCAGCATTACCAGGTTTGCATAGCAAAGATTGGCCAATTCCATATACTCTATCATTTATTCAATTTGTAACTCCTTTAGGTAGCTCTCTGCTCTATTATAGGCATCTATTTCATTAATGATGGATTGCCAGACTTCTCTTCCTTGTTGGAGTTATTGGAGGGCTTCATTTAGTTTTGCCTTAGCCATTTGAATATGCTTTTCATTCACTTCCTTTTGCAGGCCAATTTGCTCTCTATGATGATTCTTGACTCTTTCAAATTTTAGAGCCTCATTTTTCCAAGTGGCAATCTTGATGGTAGATTTCTAGTGTAAGGCTCAGACTTTCTTCATAGATAGATTATGATTTTCTATGGCCAATTTCCTCAATATTGTGTTTACCTTGACGAACTGCTCCTACTGTTGATGAATGAATTCCTGCATCTATTGTTTCTGAGCATCAACATTGTGCAAGTGGTTATTTTCTACAATCAACGACTCATTTTCTTGGTGCATCTAACTACGTTCTTTTGAATCGGGTAGGTTTTTGCTTCTACTATGGACTAGTTGAAGATGGCCATGACTATTTCCTTCTCAGCTTGTTTTAGTCATTCTTGAAGCTATTGAAAAGCTTCATTTCTTGTTATTGCTAGGCTAAGAAGTGTGGGATCAGAAAAATAGGCATGCAGTTTAGCAACTTTCATGGTCAAGTGTTGGTTTTATGCGTGGGCTGTTTTAAGTTACCCTTCTAGGATGATGCACTTGCCCTTTGCTTCTAGTAGCTCTAACTAGGTTGTAGTAATGTTGTTCAGAAAATTGAAGATATTTGAAATTAGTTTTTAGGTCCCCACCAATTAGTCTAGCAACTCTTCATGTTGGGCTGCACTCAATTTTTCATCAACTGTGCTTATGGATGTCTACACATCTTAAAGTGTAGATACATTTGGTACAGATGCCATAAGTTTGTTGAGCACTTCAACAATTCAGTGAGCAAAAACTTCAGCAGTAGTCTCCTATCCTTGGTGTTACATCACCAGTGTAGTTTTTCCCTTACCTTCCTCCAAATGCACTGAAAAGAAGGTAGCATTCGTAGAGATTTTTGGGAATAAATGGTGATGAGATAAAGACAACATTACCTCTCAGGCATTGGGATCCGACCTTGCGGGCAACCACATTTGTTAAGCAAAGAATATCGGTCCACCTCTTTTCATCTAGCTAATTTTTCAAGCCAACTCATTAAGGTGGCTCATTGCAGGTCGATATATGGATGGATCTCCATCACTCATTCCTACATGCTACTCCCACTTATGTAAAAGTTGTTCTTGGATTTCGTGCAAGTGTTCAATGGATGCATGACCTATGGTGTTGTTTCTTAAGTAGGCAGTGGAGGTGGCAGCTGTCGCTCCCCTTCTTTAGTCATGGCAAGTGTCTTGTCCTTAATTATTTCAGATAACATGGCCAAAGAAGCATGCATAATCATGTCATTTGCATAGCAAATGATCCTTGCCATTTTCCAAAGTTTTTAGATGAGGCATGGAAAAGGTAGGGCTTTCTTTCCATGTTCATTTTCTTTGAAGTCCTTCTTGATCTTTAAATAGGTCAATTATGGAAGGTTTGCTAGAAATATCCCACTTAGAGTGGCACATGCTTGGGTGGTAAAGGTAGTTACCTTGCTAGCCTTCACCGTCAGATTATGGTGATAGGTTGCTATTTTGAAGTATATGGGTTCTACTAGTGTAAGTGCATCGAACTCCTTACGGTTGACCTTGTAACATCATTGGGTCCACTCCTTTTTGGTCTTGGGGTTAGCTTGTGTTGGTAGCTTTGTCAATTATGTCCCAGTATCAGGCAACCTAAGTGCCTGTGTGATAGATTTAGTTGAGTAGGACACTTAAATATCCTTGAGCTTCACTGTGAAGATTGGCCTTCTATTTTTCTAGAAGAGATACATCTCTCCCATGTACCACTCTCCATTAGAAGTGAAGACTAGCCACTTGGGAGAAGTTTTCAATTGTATTTTCACCTTTGTTGGAGCATGCTCTAAAAATGACTGAAAGTTTAGTTCCTGGAGAATTGAATGTTGGATCTCACGGGGCTTGATGATGTCAAGGCAGGCTTGTGTTAATGTGACTTCAGGCCTTGATATGGGTCCTGGTGCTTCCCCTCACTATGATTGTTCTATTGAAACTTATTCTCTAAGGAATCTATCAAACAAATTTCACTTCCGGCTCCTCTCAAAGAGGTCGTGTTACATGGGTTGCCTCTGGCAGCTCCTGAGCTTGATTTTGTTGGCCCCTTCAAATTCTAGGCCATTTCTTCCTTGGTTAAGAGGGTTGTCCTTCTTGCAGTTATTTTGGTCTTGGTTCCATCTATAATCACAACATGACCATGGGTTAGCAATTATTATGTAACATGAAACAATTGAGATACCTTATCTCCTTGGGATAGTTACACTTGGCTAAGTTGTGATTATGGTTGATTTAATCCATTTTAATCATTATTGTATTTGTGTTGTAATGGTAGTAAGTCATTCTAGAGGGTGTTGGAAGGGTTAACTCTCAAAATTTGATAGTTTCATATTATTATATTCATTAACCCCTTTTGGAAGAGTTAGAAAAATTTTCAAAAAATTTTATTGAAAACCTTAGGGTTTGCAGCCCTCACGATAAAGATATTAACTCCGATAGCAGCAAGATCAAAGAATGGAGTGATTTGGATAAATGATTGTGAAGTTATGGGCTTTGGAAGGTTTTGGGCTTTGAAAAATGGCAAAAACTATCCTCTTGTTATGAAGAAAATGTTAAAAAATTCAAAGTTCGCAGTGGTATTAATATGATTTTTGACATGCATTGATGGAGCCTAGTTGACGGGGTCAGTTGTGTTGACTAGGCCTAGTCGACGTGATTATTGACCACTGTTGACTTGCATTGACTTTGGTCAAACTTCTAAAATACAAGAAATTTTTGAGTAAAATTGGGATCAAATGGAAGCCCAAAAAGCCATGAGCATGATGAGAATAGTAGAAGAGTGTGTTAAAGCATAGAAAATATAGAAAATTGATAACATGGTTTGGAGAAAGAATTTAATGGAAGTTTAAGGAGCATTGAGTGGGATACACAATGGAATATGCGAAAGATAGGATTGTAGCAATGTCTAAATTAAGGAACTTACTAACCAAACTAAAAGATATGCAAGTGGGTCCTACCCATAGTAGGCACATGCCATTTTTTCCCTTGCATAACCTCAAATAAGGAGTCTGTGGGCCCCACAGTGGATTAATGGTCAAGAAAAGTTAAGGACTAACCTTGAAGAATCTATTGAAGAATTCCAACATGTCAAACTAAGACATCGAGTATAACATGGAAACTGGCATAACATGGAAACTAAGATCAAAACCAGCTTCTTTTAGTGACTTCTCATCACCACTCTAAGACTGATCCAACCCCTCAAGATAGAAGGGTGCTCCCGTAAAATAACTAGCATTTCATAAAGAGAAGAAAAGAGAGATAGGAAGTGAGAGAGGGCCTTAGTTAGAGGGGACCATCAAGCATGGGTAACATGTCATTCTAGTCCCATAACCAATGCTTAGAGCCCATTTATTTATCCATGATGGGATAGATAAACACCACCTTGAGGAGTTGTTCTATTTCCTCCTTGATGATATGCTTCAATTTGGGATTCAGTCACCTTTGTCGCTGCCTTCTTGGCTTCATGGATGGATCCGTGTAAATGTGACACTGGCATATCCTTGGATCAATTCTAGTTAGCTCAGGATATGACCAAGCAAAGAATATTAGCCATTTGTTGATGACTTGTAATAGCTTCTCTTTTTGTTTAAGAGCAAGTTTGGCATTGATGATAACCAGCTTGCCATTGTTCAAAAATGCATATTCCATGTCGACTGGTAGAGTTTTTAACTCAAGGAGCTCTTGTTTTAAATTTTCAAGGATTTCCAACTCTTTCCAATAGGTATCATCATTTTCATTGTTAGAGAGTTGGTGATGAACTTGCTTAAGTTTATCCATGCCTTTGACATAAGAACATGTTAGGCTCTTAGTTGGTTTTATGCATAACATGCTATTGTCAGAATCAGTTATCAACCACTAGGTGCCTTCTTATTTTGTGGCTGCTATGTACATGCACCTTTGAATATCTATTTCTTGTGCATATTAACTGCATACTTTAATGTATGTACTATTGATAGACCAGATATTTTGTATGAAATTACACCCATTATCATTGTACATGATGCATAGAACACACTTCTTCTCTAGGCTTTCAAATTATTCTCCTTGGAGATTTCCAAGGAGAGGTCCTTTATGCCCATTCATGCATCGACCATGCTTAACCATGCCCTTTCCATAATGATGGGAAGTCACCTTTATAGTTGTTAACCTTTATCACCAGAAAATTAGTAGGATAGGACCACCCACAAACTATGGTCATAATGTCCTCCACTAATTCCAAAGGGATAGTGATTGATTAGTTTGCCAATTCCAAATCGATGTTGCTCTTCTTGAGAGGAAATTGGTTCTAGGCCTTGCACATGTTATGGGAGATGAGATTAACACTAGAACTAGAATCAAGAAGAGCCTTACAGGGTTCATGTCCAATGATCTGTAAGTAAATAAAGGACTTCATGGAACAAATCTTTTCGTGGAAAGGTTGTTAGCCTTGATCTAATTGCAAACAACATGAGTTAACATCATAGTACAGATTCGAGGCAACATTTGGTTTGAAGGATTCTTGAATGTGTTTGATGTAGAGGATGAGGGTGCTAGAGATGTAGGATGACTAGCCACATGAGGTTGTAAGGGTTTGGGAGGATTTTTGGTTCATAAAAAAGGTTATTTTCTAGATTAATTGTTAGAACCACTTAGCTAAAAATGTAGTTGTGAATGTATAGCCCTTGTAGCATTTCGTTGCTATGGTTGTGGAGGAATTTCACCTTGCATGGATAGAGCAGGAGGTAACTGGGTAGAGGGCATAGGTCAAAGGAATGTGCATAGATGGATGCAGAGCATGGAATGGATATGGGTGCTTCTCTTGAGTAGATTATGAATTAGTTCGATGATACTCTAGAGGGTAATACTAATTTTGGAATGATGTGTGGTTGGCAGAACTTCATGGAGATACATGTTGCTAACCATAGTACCCATATGGATTTAGTTGTCTATAAGGTTACTACTACCTTGGCGATGGCATTCCCCATGATTATGGTTGGTGCCACTATTGGTATTGCTCATATGGTTGTGGTGGAGCTCCACTTGGATAATAAGCTTATTTTTGTTGGTGGAACTATCTTGGATTGCATTGAGGATAAGGCAATCATCTGGGTGCTTGCCTTTTTACTAGTCATGGATTTAAAGCATACATCCCAGACTCTTGTATGTGTGACACCACAAGACAACATTCCTTCGAATGTTCTTATTGCCAAATGTTACAACCAGTATCATCATTAGAGTCTATTTCCACAGCTTCCTCTATTGCAACAGCTTTACTATTACCTCTTTGGTAGGCACGTTCAGCTTCCTTCCACCTCCTATGGTTACGATGACTATTTTGCTATTTGGGTTCCTCTACAGTCTTCATAGTAGTTTGAAAATTTTCATCCAAAGAGTTTCATAATTTATCAACCTTTGTTGAAATATTAAAAATAGAATTTTGAATGGGCAAATTTTTCCTGTTTACCACCTCGTCAAGTGGTGCATCCTTCTCTTCACAAATCAAACCTCCCTTTTCCTTATGGATGGATCCCTATTATACTCTTCTACACTTTTCATTTTTTTGTAACTCAAATTCTTCTTTTACTACCTACTCTATTAGCATTTGTATCTAATAAGCTCTTAGTTCAGATAGTCTCCCTTGGGAATAGATCCCAAGAGTTCTTTTAGTTTTTTCTTTGAGGCCATCTATAATGTGGCAGAGTTGTTTTCTTTGAGAATAATCATGTCCAAGGCATTAGTGTAAGAGAGAATAATATCTTCCCATGGCATCATCCAAGGGTTCATGTGTTTTCTATTTCTAGCATTGGATTTGCCTTCTCAAATTAGACACTCTAGAGTATGTTTGATGTTTATCATTAAATAGCTCTAACAGGGTACTCCATCTATGGATAGATTCTAGCTCCAAGGACTAATACCAGCTCTCTACTTCCTTGATGAGTGTGATGGGGAAGAGCTTGAGTTTTTGTTGGTCATTTTCAATGTTATGTAAGACATAGGCATCATGAAAGGCTTGTAGATGCTTCTATGGATTAGAGTTATATCCCCCCTCAAATCTTGGAATATTGTTCATGTCTAAGCATTTGATCTGACTATCTTTCACATGCCTAGTTAGAATCTTAACTGCCTCTACAATCTTAAGCATGCTTCAAGTTGCTAACAAACATTCATCATCGTCATTGTGTCAATGAAGCTAATGATGGTTTCTACCAACCCTTCATTCTTGGTGGCCTCTATGATCATTATTGTCTCATTGATCACCTTCAACACGATTATTTCTATGACATCTTCTATGAGAACCAGCAAATGAAGAGGAATGCTTAGAATTAGATGAAGAGGATGAAGAGGAAGATGGACCACCACCATCATTATGGTATCTACCACCACCTCTTCACTCATTACAACCACAATCTTTAGATCCTTTGTCATTATGAAGTTTACCCAAGTTCTTGCCTTGACTATCACTTTTTCTTGAACCTAGTTTATGAATAGTGGATCACAGGTTCAGGGCCACACCCTCATCACCAACAACAAGGGGTGGAGAATCTTCATGTTAATAATATCCATAGGAAGGATCCTTAGTGTCATCTTGGTTCAATAGGAACAAGGAATTAGCTAAGTGTTTTTCCTTCGCAAACTCATGATGCTTCTCTTGATGTTGATCTCGTTGCATTGTGTTTTAGTGGGATAGTAGTCCCAAGTTTCATAACCATTCACAATGTATTTCTCTTGAGAATATGAGATGCTTAACTTCTTAAGAAACAACATCTCAAGCACAGATTGATCAGGGGGAATTACAATGCTGCCCTTCACGTCATGCCATCACAACTACTCATCTTGATGTAGGATGAAGGTGAAGTTCGGTACATACTCATTGAGATGAGTATATACCACTTTGCACTCTTGTGGGACCAACAGTTTGACATCTTCATGCATATGAGAAGAAGAAGACATTTTGCAAAATAAGTAAAATTATTCATGTGCTTAGTAGTTATATGTTGTGTGAGAGTGATGTTGACCTTAAGTTCATCCAATGATATTATAATGGTCATAAATTCTAGATAGCGCATGTTTCAACAAACAGAGTTCCTAGCAATGGCATCAATGATGATTGGTGAGGTACCCCTACACCCAATCATATGAATCATGAAGCATTCTTGTGCAATCCATTCAAATTCTGTGGACTCTATAGTTTTTGGTGCACTAGTCTCCTAGATAGTGAACCTTGCTCTAAGGTTATTTGTTGTCTTCCCAACTAAACTTGTGATGCACATGGTATGGTTAAGTGTAATCTAGGTATATGATTCTTATCATTTTATGTTTTATGGTCTTTGGTGCTTGAAGAGAGAGGGATAAAGTAATTTAATGACTAATTTAATTTAACTGATTCACTAATCTCTAACTAGTCCTAACATAAGCATCTGGTCCTACTTTCCATACATGTTTTGAACCCATGTATCCATTGCTGGGTTACCAAGTGCTATGCTACTGGGTGCACCAAGCAATAATGCTGTTGGGATTACCAAGCGAATATGTGCTTACAGTCAAAGTGGTTGTACTGATGTATTTAACCTTATTTAAGTTAATTGATTAAAGTTTAATTTATCTTAATTAATAGAGTATTTAATAAAAACAATGAATGCATAAATAAAACATTTAAACTATTCAAAATGCTACAAGGTTTATTAAGAAGCTCATCTTTATTGCTGTACACACTGGTGTGGTTCAGGTATAGCAGTGCTTGAATAAAGATCTGTACACACAATGACTCTTGTTGCGAGTACTCAAGAAAAATATTCTAACTTTCAAATAGATAAACTATAAGAGATCTATTACTACTATAAATCTAATGCCATAAATGCAGTTGGTGAGCACATAATATACGCAAAAAATGAACCCTACGATGCATCGAAGGGGCTGCCTCAATGCATGAAACGATGCATTGATGGGGCTTAGTCGATGAGGCCTCGTTGACATAGCCAACCATGATCCATTAGGTTAGTTTTTCATCATGGTAGATTATTTATTTTATTCATTAGCCACAAGATTTTTTTTACAAGGTTTAACTTGGTGTAGATGGGAATTTTAATATTATTTTAATAGTTAAACCTTGGGGAGTTAGGAAAATTTTCTATCATAAACCATAGATTTGTGATCCTCATTATGTAAAGCTTACCTTTAGTAGCTAGAGGGATAAAAAATGATGTGAATAAAATAAGCATTTTGAAAGTTATGATGCCCAAAAAGTTCTTTGGGCTCTAAAAATTGCAAAAACTTCCCTCACATTGTGAAGCAAATGTAAAAAACTAGCTAAGTGTTGATGCATCTTTATAGGTTTTTATTGATGCGTTGATGAGGATGGATCGATTCATCAAGTTGTGTCGATGGAGATGCGTTGACATAGCCATTTAAGAAAATTTTCACAATTGAAAAACTAAGTATTGGGGAAGAGTTTCAAGGTGTGATTGGAGTCCTAAGAAAGCTAGAAAAGCTTAGAATAATGAAAAATCATGAAAGAGGACTTGAAATTGATTTGGGAAAGGAGATTTGGAGAAAATTATATTGTAATGAGTGAAAATTTGGATGTTTATTTTGGAAAATGATGGAATTGAATGTAAAATAACTAAGGGATAAGAATTTTAATAGAAGTATGCAAGTGGGTCCTTTCCATAGTAGGCTCATGCCCATAATACCCTTGCATGCCCTCATACCTAAGAATTCGTAGGCACCAAGGATGGTTAATGATCATGGATTGTTAAAATTTGAACCCATACAAGAAATCATAAAAGAATTAGGACATACTAGAA
Organism: Gnetum montanum; assembly: GCA_015680685.1. Classification (NCBI taxonomy): domain Eukaryota; kingdom Viridiplantae; phylum Streptophyta; class Gnetopsida; order Gnetales; family Gnetaceae; genus Gnetum; species Gnetum montanum. The sequence goes on from MNCI01010961.1 coordinate 37,097, forward strand.
TAGACACATTGATTTATCATGATAAGAGGTAATGAGGTGGTAGATGGTAATATTTTTAAACAATGGGAGAGATAGAATTGTGTGGTAATGGAGTCTCACATCCTGGTCACATAAAGTTCTTGTGGAACATGTTGTTAATGTAACTTGATATCATCCTGTAACTTGATATCATCCAATCCTTAGTCAGAATCAAGTTTATCCACTTCTAGTGGATTTGCATTGGCATATTTAGACCTTTTAATCCCTAGAGTTCATCAACACTTCCAAAGATCACCCACCATTCCAAATATAGAAGAGAAAAGAAGTAGGAAGTTAGGAAGGGCCTTAGTTATAGGGGTGTCTTTATTCATGGGTAACATGTCTTTCTAGCCCCATAACTAGTGCTTGTAGCCCAGTATTTCATCTAAGGGGTGTGCTTTAAATTTCCATGTTATTTATTTATTTGATGAGAACCATACCATGTAAAGACATTCTTCTTGTTAACAGTTGACATTATGAATGGTGATAGATTAATGAGAATATCCATATAACTCTAGAAGGTAGGTAGGCATAAAAAGTGACAAGTCCTCTTGAAGTCACATAATTATCAATTCCACTTGATTCATTTCAAGTTCGTTAAGTACCAAGGTCATAGATTCTTTATAAGTTGTTATTAAGAAGGAACCTCATGCTTCTGAGACAAAAAAACAACATGGAGTTGAGTAGAATGGATGGATGGTGTGAGCTCACTACCTAATACCATAAGAAAATGAGTGTTCCATTAATTGATGTTACAGTTCAAAGATGAAATCTAATTATTAAGTAAAAAATTTAGGTAATATAATTTAATTAAACTTCCAACAATTAGTAGCTATATCAAGCACCGAAGTCTTGATGGCAATAAAGAAGAAAACATATGTAAGAAAATTATAAATAAAGAAATATATATATATAATATATTTCAAAATACTCAAAAAAGGAAAGCATATAAATATGATGTAAAAAAAGTTGAAAAACTAAGGAGCCATTACAAAATGTTAGCATGGATAGCCATTTCCTCCACAACTAAGTTGGAAGGAGGACATCGAAAAGATAGAGTGTGCTTGGTGAACAGTTGAGGTGTTATTGCCATTGGTTATTCTTAACTCTAGGAAAAATTTCACTTGTTGTGTGTTGACCAATAATCTTTTGTTTGGTTTGGGAGGATGGTAAATCGACATAGCACCTAATGGAAAAATTTGCATGTATACTATAAGATCCCTTCCATAGCATTTGAAATTTTGTTCATTGATGTATGTGCATGGGGTTTCAATAGCAAACCTTATCTCTTGGTTGAAACTTAACTTCTCTTATTTTGAGGTCATGTTGTTGCTTGTTGTGTGCCTTGTATACTTCATTGAAGGACATGGCCACTAATCAGTTTTCATCTAGCATGTTTAAGGCCATTAATCTTTCTTTTTAGGTTAGACTTAAATCAAGGTCAAGGTCATAGGCCGTTGAAAGTGTACAAAGCTCTATTTGAATAGGAAGAGTTGGAAGTTTCCTGTATACTAACTAATAGGGAGGATAACAGATACGAAGTTTCCATGTTGAATGATAAGTCTAAAGACCATTTTTGAGTTTGGTTATCTAGTCCTTCCTATATTTACTAACTATGCTTATTAGTATATTTGTAATTCCCTATTAGTGATCTTAGCTTAACCATTGGCTTGGACGTGGTATGGAGTTGTGAGTTTATTTTCAAATCCCAAGCATTGCGTAAGTTTTCAAAAAGTGGCACCTATAAAGTAGGTTCCATTATTAAAAATTAGTGCCCTTGGAAAATCAAAATTATTTACCACATTTTGCTATACAAACCATGTCATTGTAAAAAATGGATAGTTAGTGACAGCAGTAGCTTTAGCCCACTTTGTGCAGTAGTTAATAGCGATGATTATGAATGCCTTTCTGTTAGACATGGGGTTGATGGATCCCATGAAGTTAATGCCTTAAAGATCAAAAGGCTCCAGTGGTTAAATACACATTTGGAACCTTTCTATTTGTGCAGTTATCTCTCCATCTCTTTGGCATTAGTCATATGAATGGAAGAAGTGACGGGCATCCATGAAGATCATTAGCTAATAATACCTTGTTGATGAGTGGCAAGGTACCCCTACATCCAACCATACAAATCACAAGCATTTAGGTGCGATCTAGTCAAGTTCCATAAATCTTAAGTTCCTACGTACACTGGTTCTAGGAAGTGAAATCTAATCAGGATGATCATTGTCTTCTTATTTGCACTTGTGAGGTACAAGTGTATGGTTAAGTGCAACTGAGGTATATGATTTTTATCATTTTATATTTTATAAGTTTAATCACCTAGAATAAGAATGAAAGGTAGAGGAATTTAATATCTAATTAATCTACTGCNTTTATTAACAATTGAAAATTAATTGCTTAATGAAAATGCATTAAAGTAAAGTGCATGAATATTAAATGCATTAAAAGAAACATTAATCTATTCTTAGTGTTGCAAGGATTCTCAAAAGGACTTGTCTTTATTTGCATCACAGTGTTGTGCTTAGGTACATTAGTGCTTGAATAAAGATCCGTACACACTCAGACTCTTGTTGCGGGCACTCAAAAATATTCTAACTTTGGAATGGCTAAACTACAAGAACTTTGTTACTCTATGCAAAAAACTATATAAAAATCGTGTGCCCAATTACTATATTTATAGGTTGGAATATACCCCATGATATCAGATATTTGACATCACATCTTGGGGTTTGATATCAGATATCTGATATCGATGCTTTGATATCATGTATTTGATATCGAAGCACATCAAAACATGATTTATCATACCCCCACAACTAAATGAAAACTTGTCCTTGAGTGAACAAGTTCCTGACAAAAAAAAATTGGGTAGGTATGGGATTATTGACTAACATTTAGACTAACTCAGATAGAACAAATATACTCTAAGTGCTCGAGTGTATAGAGTTACAATCTTTTACAAAATTGGGTGTTCATGGCAAGAGAAGTGAACACCTTGGAAAAAATTGACATCCAACTTCCCAAGGAGCTAAAGAGCAAGGAAGAATATCCAATGATGATAAATAGTCCTTGTCACATGGTGCTGCTGCTTATTCTTTGGTGAAGGTAGTCCCACTTTTAGTTTGTGCTTCCCACTACAATCACAACAAAATCATAGATTAGTGTGTAATGTGTAATGTATAGCTTTTAAGTACCTTGTTTCTTTAGTGGTTACACTTGGCTAGGTTGTAATTATGGTGGATTGATTTCATTAATAATGTTAGTAGGAAGGTTGAAAATTAGGTGAAATGGATAAGAAGTTCATTAAATTTTGAAAAGTTCAAATGTGATGAAATGCTTGAAGAGGGTTTAAGAATTCACAATAATAAAAAGAGGATTTATAGAAAAACATTGTGAAGATGCACACAATTGGATGTCATTGATGAGGCATGCAAAAGGGTTTGATTGGAAGAATTTGTAAGGTTAAATAACTTAACTAGCCCAACCAAAAGATATGAAAGTGGGTCCTCCCAAAAGCAGGCACAAGCCTTTTATTGCCCTTGCATAACTTCAAACTAAGGAGTCTATGGGCCTCATGGATGATTAATGGTTACAGAAAGTCAAAGATATAAACTTGAAAGAAACTATCTAGAAATTTCAAAATATCAAACTAGGACATCAAACAAGAACATGAAACTGGTAGTGAGGGGAGACATGGACAACATAGATGGATGAGAGAAAGTGGAATGAAGTTCTTTATTAAGGTGACATGAAGTCCCTTGTGAATTTTATGGTTAAATGACCTAATAAAATCCATCCTTAGTCTAGAACAAAACCAACTACATTCAGTGACATTGCATCACCATTGTAAGACTAGTCCACCCCCATGAGATACAAGAGTGCTCCCATAGAACAACCACCATTCCTTATTAGAGAAGAAAAGAGAAGTAGGAAGTGAGGAAGGGGCTTACTTAGAGGAGATGTTCAGGCATGGGTAACATGTCTTTCTAGTCCTATAACTAGTGCTTGTAGCTCATTTATTTTGTCTAAGGTATGTGCTTTAAATTTCCATCATTTTTTTTGTTTTTGTTTGTTTGTTTTTTATGATGATGAAAACCACACCATGCAAAGACTTATTTAACTTCTTGTTATTGGTCAACATTTAATGGTAAGAAATACATGAAAAACACACATGCACCCAAGTAAGTAGAAAGGCACAAAGAGTACTGAATCCCCTTGAAGTCTCACCTTGTTGAAACCTTTGAATCCTTTTCAAATCCTAAAACTACCAAAGTCACAAGTTCATTAATGTTTTATTAATGCAAAAAAGACCTCACACTTCTAGAACATGGAAAACCATAGAGATTGTGGATAGGTGGATGTTATGGATTCACTACCTCTTTCATAAAAGAGAAACCATGTCCCAATTATTAGTAACAAAATTCAAAGCTAGACTCTTAACACCAACAATTAAATAACTGGATAGCACATGCGCACATCAATCAAACACACTATACCCAGTTGGCAATAAGGCATGTTATTATTAAAACATAATAAGAAAATCACATTCAAATAAAAGAAAATATATAAGAAATTAAAATATTTAAGAAAAATAAAACATACTCATGATGTTGTAAAACAAAAAATTTTAAAAATTAATAGCATAAAAACAAAAAGTTGTAAGATAAAGAATGTGTAAAACAAAAAGTTGTAAAAATGACAAGGTGTAAAACAAAAAGATGAAAAACTAAGGAGCCACTTATATGGTTAGCATGGATGGCTATCTCCCCCACAACTAAGTTGAAAGGATGAGATCTGAAATATTGAGTGTGGTTGTTCATCTGATGAGGTGTTTGTTGTAGTGGCTTGCTTAAGATCATGGAAAGGTTTGACTTATTGTATGTTAACCAGTTACTTCTTGTCTGGGCTCTTAGGTTTATAGATCATCATGGCCCTAGAAGGAAAAATTTTGTACATTATATAAGATCCTTCCCATAATGTTTGGAACTTAGTTCATTGAGGTACATGTGTTAGGTTTTAGTAGAGGACCTTATCTCAAGGTTGAAATTTGAATCATCTACTTTTAAAGTCATGACATTTTTGTTAAATGCCTTGTGCAACTTGTTAGATGATAGGGCTACCAATTAATTTTTGTCTAGCAAGTTGAGATTCATTAGTCTTTCTTTTTGTGCTAGACTTAAGTCAAGGTCAAGGTTATGGGTTGTTTGAAGTGTATAGAGCTTGGGTTGAATATGAAGTGTTGGTAATTTCTCGTATACCAACTCATAGGAGGAATATCCTATAGGAAGTTTCCATGTTGAGCGGTAGGTCCAAAGGGCATCGTTGAGTTGTGTGCTCTAGTCTTTTCTATATTTTCTAATAGTTCTTGTTAGAATCTTTATGATTTTCCTATTGGTAACCTCAGCTTGACCATTGACTTGAGGATGGTAGGGTGTTGTTAGTTTATGTTCAACCCCTAAGCATTGCATAAGCTTCCAAAAGGTAGTGCTTGTAAAGTGGATTTCATTGTAAAAAATTAATGCACATGGCACACCAAACCTGTTTATAACATTTTGTTGTACAAACTAAGTAGTAGTAGAAAATGTATAATAGTCAACAATGACTATGATGTATGCCTTTTCATTTGACATGGGTGTGATGGAACCCATGAAGTTAATGCCCCAGATGTCGAAGGGTTCTAGTGGTTGAATCCACTATTAAGGTTCCTCCATTCAATTAATCATTCCACCATCTCATTGGTAACATTCACAAGAGTGGACATATTGATGAGCATCCTTGAAGATTGTTGGCCAATAATACCTTGCATTAAGATTTTAATGGTCATGCATCTTTCACCATAGTGGCCTCCACAAGGACATTCATGAGCATCTTGGAGAACAAGTAGTTGATTAGCATTAGGGACATACCAAAAAAATAGGTTATTGACACACACCTTGTAGAGGTGTTTGTTGATCTTCATGAAGCATTTTACTTGGCAAAGAAACTATTGATTCTTTTGGTGATCCAACCCTTGCGGCATCTCTTAGGTGAGCAAATAGGTGAGAATGCCATTATACCATTTAGGCTCAATGGGCAATTGTTTAGTTATAGCCTCAACAAAGAGGAGTTTATCAAGAAATAGATTAGATTGTGATCTTTCATCCTCTTTGTTATCCCATTAAAGATGCATGACCTCTTTGTTTATGCACGAACCATAGTGGCCTCCTCTGTGTAAGCATGAATCCCAAGTTGTAATTTGATGCATCTGTCATAACATGAAATGGTTTGGACTAGTCTGGTGCTTGTAAAATTAGAGTTTCTACAAGTTTCTTCTTTAGTTGCTGGAATGCTCTTTTACATTGATTGGTCTAGATAAATGATGCATCTTTCTTTTTCAACTTAACCAATGGTTTTGCGATCTTAGATAAATTCTCTATGAATTGCTAGTAGTAGCCAATGTGTCCAAGGAATGATTGAACTTCTTTAATGGTCTCTAGTTGATGGGTTATTCCTTGGATGACCCTTATTTTTTTGGGATCGACCTCGATTCTTGCTTGTGATATTTTATGCCTCAATATAATGCCTTCTTGGATCATTAGATGACTCTTTTGCCAACTGAGCTAAAGGTTTGTTTCAAAAAATCTCTTCAAAACTTACTTAAGGTGGTCCAAAGTTTACTCAAACGTAGATCCATAGGTGGAGAAGTCATCCATAAATACCTCTACATTGCTACTGATTTGCTATTGAAAAATGTGAAGGACTAGGCATTGAAATATAGTAGGGACATTGCGCAAACCAAAAGGCATCTTGTGATATGCAAAAGTCCCCCAGGAATTTTGAATGTTGTCTTGGCTTTGTTATTTAGTGTAATTTGGATGTGGTTATAGCCACTATAACCATCTAGAAAACTATAGTAACAATGTCCAAATATTGTGTTTAACACTTGATCAGTGAATGTCAATGAAAAATGGTCCTTGAATGTTGCCATATTCAGCAATTGAAAATTGATGTAGACCCACCACTTGTCACCTTTCTTTGGCACAATCACGAGTGAACTAAGCCACTTGCTATCTAGAATGGGATAGATAAACCGTGCCTTGAGGAGTTGTTTGTTTTCCTCCCTGATGATCTACTTTAGTTTGGGGTTCAATCACCTTCATGGTTGCCTCTTTGGCTTCATGGTTGGATCGGTGTAGATACGATGTTGGAATATCCAAGGATCAATCCCTATGAGTTTAGGATATGACCAAGCAAAGACTACTAACCATTTTTCAATGACATTTAATAGCATATTTTTCTATTCTTGAGTAAGAGTTGCATTGATTATGACTTGCTTCTCATTTTTTAACAACATATATTCCATGCTATTTAGTAGAGTGTTTAATTCAAGGGGCTATTACTTGAAATTTTTAGGAATTTCAAACTCTCCCCAATAGGTATCATCATTTGCATTATTAGAGAGTTGATGATGAACTTGCTCTAGTTCATCCATGCCTACGACATATGCACATGTTAGGCTCTTAGTTGGTTCCATGCAAAGTATGCTACTTTTAGAATAAGTGGTCAGCCACTGGGTACCCTCTTGTTTTGTGGCTGCTGCATATAGATGCCTTTGAATATTAGCTTTTGGTGTACACTGCTTGCATGCAAAGATGTATGCTCATTTCATTGACTAGAGTTTTTGCACACAATTGCACCCTATATCGCTATACGCAATGCATGGAACTTGCTTCTTCTTGATCTTTCCAAATGTGTTTTCTTTAGATAATTCCAAGGAAAGATCTTTGATGTCCATTCTTGCATTAACAATGCTTAACCATGCTCTTCTTAGAATGATGGGGAAGTCCCCTTTGCAGTTCTCGACCTTGATCACTAGGATATTAGTAGGGTAAGACCACCCATAGATAGTGGTCACAATGTATTCTACCAATTCCAATGAAATAGTGATGGATTGGTTTGCTAATTCTAATATAATATTGCTCTTCTTTAGAGGAGGTAGGTTCCATGCAGTATACATCTCATGAGAAATTAGGTTAATGCTAGAACTTGAATTGAGAAGAGATTCACATAGTTCATATCTAATAATTTGCAAATAAATAAGAGGACTTTCAAGATCTACTAATTTCCTTGGAAGGTTTCTAGCATGGATCCAATTAGATATGGCATGAGTAAGCATAATAGTATGCATCGTGGGTGGTATTTGGCTTGAAGAGGACTCAAAGGAATTTGATATAGAGGGAGATGGAGGAATAGGGTTGCCAACCATAGGTGTGCATGAGGGCTTAGGAAAACTGTTGGGTCAAAAGAAAGGTCTTTTCTTAGATTGAGCATTTGAACCACTCGATTGATGAATCAGATGTAGATTAACAACCTTGGTGGTGTTGGGTTGTTATAGTTGAGCTAGAAATTACCTTGCATAGGTTGAGTAGGTGGTAGCTGTGCAGAGGGTGGAGGAACATGTGCAAGAATAAGAGGATAAGGATAAAAGGTGGTATCCCTTCTTGCATGTGGATACTGAGTTTGATAATAATTAGGAGGGTAGTATTGAGGTTAGAAAGTAGAAACATGACTAGAAGAGTCATGTGGAGACAAGGGTTGTTGGACATAGTACCCATATGGATCAGGTTATCTATAAAGGTATTTCTGCCTTGGTTGTGCTAGTGCCCATGACTATGATTACTACCAATGTTGATATTGCTCATATGATTGTAGTGAAGTTTCACTTGGATAATATTGGTGTTGCTGGTGGAATTGCCTTGAATTGACTTAGGGAGAAGGCAATCTTCTAGATGTTTGTCTTTGTGTTAGTTGTCAATTGAAAGTGTTCACCCCAGACTTCTATAAGTGCAACATAATAGGACAACATCCCTTAGGATGTTCATAGTGACAGATGTCACATCCACCATCATCATTTGATTCATTTCCTACAACTTCCTCTATTGTAAAAATCTTTCCCTTACCTCTTTGGTTGGCATGTTCAGCTTCCTTGTGCCTCCTATGATCATGGTCACTACCTTTTTCCTTGGACTCCTCAGTAAGTTTTAGGATAGCTTGAAATCTACTATTCATGGAGTCCCATAATTAATCAATGTTGGCTGATATTGTAGAATAAAATTTTTGAAGTAGTAAGATTTTCTAATTTACCACCTCATTAAGTGATGATTCTTCCTCACTATCATAGAATCGAACCTCCCTCTTATGAATGGAAGGATCGCGATTGTACTCTTTTGCACTTTCTTATTTCCTTAATTCTCATTTTTCTTTTGCTACCTACTCAATCAATCTTTGGATCTAATGGACACTTAATTTTTATAGTCATCCTTGGGCATAGATGCCAAAGGTTCTCCTTATTTTGAATCGAAGCATGTCTACAATGTGGCAAAGTTGTTCTAGTTGAGAATAATAATGTCCAGGATATCTGTGCAATAAGGAATAGTATCAACATATGGTAACATCCAAAGGTTTATGTATTCCTTGTTTCCATCCTTGGATCCAAAGGTTTATGTATCCCTTGTTTCCATCCTTGGATGTGCCTCCTCAAGTTGGACACTCGGGAGTACATTTGATATTTGTCATTAAACAATTTAAGCATTGTACTTCATCATCCAATAGACTCCATTTCTAAGGATTGGTACTAGTTCTTTGCTTATTTAATGAGCATCGTGGAAAACAACTTAAGCTTCTACCACTCATTTTCTATATTCTACAAGGCACATGCATCTTGAAAATCTTGGAGATGGTTTTATGAATCTAAGTTGTTCCCCCTTTGAACTGAGGGATATTGTTCATGTCTAGCCTCTTGATTCGACTATACTTTATGTGCCTTGTGGGAATTTGTACTACCTCTGCAAGGTTTAGCATTCTAGGAGTGGTAAGAAAATGCTCATTGATGCCATGATTTTGGTGCTTATGATGCCCTTTGCTACCCCTTTGTTCATGGTGGCAGGTCTCTTTTGACCACCTGCACCCGTAGTCTTGACTTACCTAATGATCCCTTTGGTCATTTAGGTCCTGTCAGACACCTTCATCATGGTCGCACCCCATGTGGTTGTAATCAGAGCTAGAGGAAGAAGAAGATGAAGATGAAGGTGAAAAGGAAAGAGGACTAACATCATCATGGTGCCTGCTACCCCATCTTCAATGATCACAACCATGATCATGATCTTGTATCTTATCTACATCCTTGCCTTGATTGTCCTCCTTAGATCATCCTTTGTCATTTGATCAATTATTGCCAAAATTGAGATTGTGGATCATGGATTGTAGGTTTTGGTTTTAACCTACTTCACTGAAGTCAAAGAGAGGAATTTTGCTAAATGGAAAAACCCTAGAGAAGGATTCTCCACCATGTTTTTGGTATGGTAAGAGTGGAGAATTAGTGAACCACTTTCCCTTTACAAATTCATAGCACTATTTTAGCTATCGATACATGAGACGTTGTGCCTCAGTGTGATGATAATCCTTGGTGTCACTATCTTGTATAATGTACTCAACATGAAGTCCTTGGAGTCCCAATTGTATAAGTGTTTGTTGGAGGATTGCAGCAACAGATCAATCAAGCAGCAACACAATGTTGCCCTCCATGTCACACCATTGTAGCTATTCATTCTAATGTAGGATGAAGGTGAAATTAGGTACATACTCATCAGAATGAGCATATACCACTATATATTGTTGAGGCATATGCTGATGAACTTTGTTAGACTTGGGTGGAGAATCACTCCCGTGAGAAGAATACATTTTATGTTAGAAAATAAAAATGTAGTGTGTTGTTAAAAATTTTTATAGTTATTTTAAAGTATGATATGACTTTGGAGTTCATTTAAATGATTGTGAATAAATTTCACTAAATCCTCGATAGTGCATGTAACAACTAAAAGATCCTTGGCAATGGTGCTAACGATGAGCGATGAGGTACCCCTATGTCCAACCATTTGAATCACAAGTGTTCATGTGTGATCCAGTCAAACTACGTAGTCCTTAAGTTCCTAAGTATACTAGTTCTAGGAAGTCAAATCTAATCAGGATGATCATTTTCTTCTCAGTTCCACTTGTGAGGTACAAGTGTATGGTTAAGGGCAATTGGGATATATGATTTTTATCATTTTATATTTTATTATTTTAATCTCCTAGAATAATAATGAAAGGTAGAGGAATTTAATATCTAATTAATCTACTACCTTCTCTGGACACATCTTGACCACATATAGCATTGTTGGGTTACCAAATGTTAAGCATTTTTGGGTTACCAAGTGCTACATGTATGCTCAAAGTGGTCAAGCTTATGTTTATTAATAACTAGAAATTACTTGCTTAATGAAAGTGCATGAATATTAAATGCATTAAAAGAAACATTAATCTACTCTTAGTGTTGCAAGGATTATCAAAAGGGCTCATCTTTATTTTCATCACACTACTCTGCTTAGGTACATTAGTTCTTGAATAAAGATCCATACACACTCAAACTCTTGCTGTAGGCACTCAAAAATATTCTAATTCTTGAATGGATAAATTGTAGGAACTTTGTTACTCTATGAAAAAAACTATATAAAAATCATATGCCCAAGTGCTATATTTATATTCCATCATATACCTTGTGATATTGGATTTTTGACATTGCATCTTGGGGATATTGGGTATCTGATATCGAGGCTCTGATATCATGTATCCAATATTGAAGCACATCAAAACATGATTCATCACCTGCCATGAGGATTTAATGGTTGTCCTCCTCTTAGCCTAGTGGCCCTCACAAGGGACTTCATGAGCATCTTGGAGGATTTGAAGTTGCTTTTCATCAGGTACATACCATCCTACCAAGCCATCAACACTACTCTTGTAGAGGTTACCTTTGATTTGCATGAAATGTTTAGCTTGGTGATAAAATTATTGTTTCTTCTTACTATTACAATCATGTGGCATCTCTTGAGTGAGTAGGTAGGAGATGATGTGATCGAACCAGTTGAAATCTTTAAAAAAATGAACATCAATAGCACCTACAAAGAGGAGTTTATCTAAAAATTAATCAGATAATGGACCTTCATCCTCTTTGCTATCCCATGCTAACTGAGACAAGTGGTCAATGATCATATTCTTAGATTTCTTTCTATTAATCATTGTAAGATAAAACTCTTGAAGAATCACTAGTTAAAACACCACCAAAATTACATGTTATAACCTTTGTGTCCCTTCTCACATGAAACTTGAGGCTCAGGCTTTCATTGTAAATTTGAAGATTGCAAGCCAAGAGGTGTAATTTCACATAATTTAGCTTTTGAGGCTAAGAAATGCCTCATAAGTGGTCAAAGCCTCAACCCCCAAGTGAAAAAGCTACATCATGCCAATATTTGGATTGGGGGGTAGGGGGGTGGAAGGGTGGTTGAAAATGCCTTTGGGATTACCAAAATTGGCATCTTGATAGGTTTTGTAAGGGGTATGACATTTTTCATGCTAGAGATAGCTATTGAGAGGTGTGACATCATCCATGCCTAGCATGGGGTGGGGGGAAGGGGGTAGGGATGCTATAACTCTTACTCTCCAACATTGCTATTGCATCCCCCCAACATTGCATCTTTCCCCCAGCGTTGCTATAGCATGGCCCAAGATTCCAACATTACATCAACTCCAACATTGACCCTGCACTTTAGTGTTGCTATTGGAAGGCCTAATGTTGGTGGAAGAAGCTAGCATGGATGAAATTATTGTTTACTATTTTTAGTAAATGGAATAGTTTTTATGACATGGAGATATCAAAACTTACCATACATAGTAACTTGGTTGGATTTGTACACTTGCAAGCACCTGCGAATAGCCAGAATTCTGTCAGCAATCAGGCAGAATTTGCTGCCAAATTTGTGATTTAAAACCTATAAAAACCAAACACCAACACCATGTAATGGTTCCATGAATTTTGCAATTCCACACTTTTGCAATTTTTAGCATCCAAGAGCTCTTTCAATCTAGCAAACATGGAGCTTCTCAAATCAGGCCAGCATTGAATCCTTGTGGCCATTGTTATCCCTATTATGCCTCTTTGAGATTTGTGAGATTTTGCCATCAACACTGAGAACTTGGGTACTAAGACTCCCAACATTACTTACTTTGGTAATCCAAATCCCTCACACCTCTCATCCCCCTTGCATAACCAACATTGTAGATTTGGTACAAAGAGTAGTAAAGGTTCAAAAGCATTGGGAGTTATAGAACCCCTAGATTATGGAGCTGATCATAGTAGTTCTAGTAGACTTTGAATCCTTATCAAAGTGAACCCCCTACTACTATAGGCTATCTTGTACACATTTCTTAATATTTATATATTTTTATTAAAATAAAGTTTACAGTTCTATTTGTGTGCAAGTCTTATATATTTGTTTCATTTTTGCACATTTATTTTCTAGATATGTATTTTGCTTTTTCTTTTTCATTATCATGTTTGATCCTCCTTAAGTTCCTTAGTGATTTACCAGACCATCTAGTGCACCTTGAATTCTATTTTTCATGGAGGCCCTTGGGATCTAGGGTTAAAGTTGTTTTGTTGAAATTTCTTCAATTTTCTAGTGATTAAGATTTTTAGTTGTTATAATTTTCTAGCACTAGAAGGAGGGCCTCTACCCAAATTCTATATCCAAACCTATGACTAGATTAGTAGTGTTTCTTTACATGTGCTAAAACTTTTGATATATTTTTCCTTCAATTTTTATTAACAGCCTTTTGATTGCCAAAACCAATGTTGAAAACCATCTCACTTTTGCCACTAAAACTCAACATATAACTGGTAGGAATTTGCATTTTCAAAATTTCATAGCAACTACTAGAAATTTTGGGGCTAGTGTTGTTGGTACCTTGCTAACACTTTTCCCACTTTTGTTTTCAACAAAACAATGTTGGGAGCTTGGCAAAGCCATCTTTTTGGGAAGTCAAAGTTTCCACTTTGGTTTTCAGCCAAACCAAAATTTCCCAAAGTAAACCCCCTTTCCCCCAACATTGTAAAGAAAGGTGCAGGATTTTCCATTTTAGCCCTTTTTGTTTTCCTTTTCATTCTCAACATTGGTGTGGCTAGCTAGTCTAGCGTGGTTGTGGTTTGACATCTAGCTTTTACCTTTTTAAGTAAAGGGCTATATCCCCCTAGACACCAATTTACTATTTATAGCCTATAACATGTTTTTAATTGTTTTTATCCTTTTTAGCTTTCCATCAATTCCACTTGCTAGAATTTGCACTTTTATTCAACCTTTTAGAATCTTTGTTAAGCCATTTTAGCACTTGAACTATGTCCTTTGGCCAATCAATCATTCTATCCTTTAACTTCACTTATAATGGGTCCAACCAACAAGTTGTGAGGGTATATGACCCTAAGGACCCTACTGTGATCGAGTGTAAATAGCCCTTGAAGCTTATGAGGTGAATTCCTAAATTCTTAGTCATAAATTAAGATCATTATAACTTTATTTGTGCAATGATTTAGGTTGGCATGTTGATTCCACAGATGGAAGTAGAAGCTAAGAGGAAGTATGAACTCATACAATATAATGGGAAGGAATATATTCTTTCCTCATATGATCAAATACCCCTCATCAAAACCTATGTGCATGTTCTATCTTAATTAATTGAGTTACATGAGATAGATGGGAAGGCTAGCTCAAATGCATAGCAAGAGGAGGAGGATGAGTTTGGGGCAGAATTTGAACATGAAAACATCCTAGGTGGGCTGTTCCAACAAGTAACCTCCAAGATCACAGTGCCTAAATCCACCCCATCACCTCCTCCATGGGATAAATGTCCCAATCCTCTACCCTTCTTACCTAACCATGTTTAGGCCTACGTCACTCATAACTATGCACAAAACACAATTATTGCTGTAATCCATAATGTTCCATTTCTCCATGTCATTTGCTACCCAACCTTGGTTAGTGCAGCCATCATCAGTGGTTGTCACCACCATCAATTATTTAACCACTCAAATGGAGCCCACCATGGGACCCCAAGTATTCCAAGGAATACACATCCCTTTTATTCCATTTGTGCCCCAAATACTAGCATAAAAACTATTTTCTTTGTTTAGCCCACCTACCACTACGATAATAAAACCTTTCCTGTTGGTGCCACAACTCATAGTGAGGTCATAGGCTTTCCAAAAAACTTTGTAGTTCTTTGTACAGATACCATAACTAACAAGGGCATCCCAGGGCCTAGATCAAGCCTTCCAAATGATCCAGGACCTAACCAAGGAGTTGAAGGGGCTCAAGGCCTCTACATATCAAACCATTAAAATCATGGACTTTTATCAAGATAATCCCATCAATCCTATAGTCCTACCTTTAATCCTAGTATCCTCATCCCTCAGCTTACAAAATACAATGACTAATGTGATAGTAACTCTCACCTAATAACCTTCTACTCACAGTGCTTGTTGTTACAAGCTTGACTACATACAACCATGAGAATATTCCCTATGTCCCTTAGGAGGAAAGTTCTTCACTGATACCATGCCCTACCAAGAGGATCTATATCCTCTTTTGAAGATTTGATCATGTAATTATTTAACCACTTCAAGTACAATATGAAGCTCAACACCACCCTTGACTAGTTGATGAAGGTCAAGGAGGGACCTCTTGAACCAATGCAAAAGTTTATCCAATGATGGAATGGTCTGCTTAATGAGATATTGGATCCAATAGTTGAAACACACCTTTTAGCTATTTTCAAGGGGATAGTTAATGATTTCATCAAGTTCAAACTGTATTACCTTAATCCATGATCACTAAGACAAGCCTTCTTCCAAACCAAAAACATAGAGGATGTTATGGAGGCTAGCCATGACCTTGCCTACGTGGCATACAACAACCAACACACACAAAGGGACAAGGAGAGGGGTAAGCAAAACAACATGGAAGTGGCATTGGTGGCCAAAGAAACAAAGATAATCAATCAGAGGCTAAGAACTAAACAACCCAAGGCTCTTACTAACAACCAAAATAACTAGTTGTTAACATTTGGGGCCACAACATCAACTACTTCTAGACCTAGTTGTGAGTGGAAGGATAAGAAAAAATACACTAGATTACCCTTGAAACCATCTACACTCTTAGATTAACTGTTGAAGAGTGGAAGGATCCAATATAAGTAGATGAATAAAAATTCCTGCAAGAGGCATGAGAGGCTATGTGAAATAGCCAAGGATCCCACTCAAGTAACTAAAGATAACCCTAAGGTACCTAAGTATTTCAAACTCGTCCACTTTTGCCACTATCATCAATTGCTTGATCATGACATTAACTTTTGTATTACATTAAAAGATGAACTACAAAAGATGATAGATAGGGATGAGTTGGTTCTAGATGCTTCTAACCCCATCTGACCTTAGAGCCAGTTGGTGTGTGTGTACAAAGATCCATTGAACACCAACAACAGCTTATATGTCATATCGACATTCAATATTGATGACAATTGAAGGCCTACAAGGGAATCGTTTGTGATTTGGGTACCCCCTTGCAACAAAAGGGGCTATTTAGCTTCAACTATCTTAAGATCCACTTTTTTATAAGGATACCATCACCAATGCCCCGTAAAGAGCTCTTCATCATTAGGGTACCCCAGAGCCTCTTCCTCACAAACAACCAATGACAATCAAAAGGCCTCAACCAAGTAGAGGAAGAATCCTAAGCAAAAGCTTAATAACAAGGATGGCAAGTAGGTTCAAGCATGGAAGAAAGTGGATCTGTCAAAGCCTGCTCCCCTATGATCAGTACCCATGACCTCATCAACCTAGGTTGCTTGAATTAGCAAACCATGGGAGGATCCTAAGAGCCAAGAGAAAATGAAAGAGGAGAAGCCACAACAAAAATTGCCAAAACATGAAGTTTGCATTTTGGGATGCATGGAGGAAGTTTAGCACAACCAGGGCAACAAGTCCATAGCTAACAATAAAAAATTCCTAAGTGCAATGGAGTAGGTCAAGCAGTCTCTTAAATAGAAAACCACAACCTTGAGCTTGTATGACTTGGTCATGACTTCTACTACACATTGTGAAGTGCTTGTCAAGATGTTGACTTCTATCCCTGTTAACGAGGACATTTCCATTAATGAAGAATACATTCATGTGGTGATGGTGCCTTCCTCTAATAGGAAGACAAAGTCAACATTATCGATGTTTTATGATAGCAAAATCAAAGATAGCCCCCAAGATGGTGAAGTGGTCAAGGCTCCTCTTTTCATCACAATATGGGTAGGCTAGTACAAGGTGTAGTGGGTGCACGTAGATGATAGATCTACCACAAATGTCATCCCATGCATTATAGTTGAATGTTTAGGCTTGATGAAAGAAATATAACATATGACAACATCAACTCTCAAGTCCTTTAATGGATCATGGGTTGTTATTAAGGGATCCATCTCCTTAGACTTTGTGGTAGGGGAATAATTCCCCATAATTGCTAATGTCTTAGTGGTAGAGGAAACACCATGATTTAACCTCATATTGGGAAGAACTTTGTTGGCTTAATTGTGAGCTATATCTTCACCTATCCACCAAGAAATTCACCTTTCTTATGAGGGAGTTGAAATTATAATCCATGGTTGAAACACCATAAATTTTGGGACTCTCATGATTTAGCAGTCTCAGAATTTGGGCAAGGATCCCCACAAGTATGATATCACAATGGACCATGCAGATGGCATGGCACCCCAGAAGTCCTAATGCCTATAGAGTTACTTCTGAGCTTGCCTACCACCCTCTACAGCACAGTCAACATGACACCCAGCCATGAAGCTAGCTTGCATGAAAGAGGCACCAGGGGTAGACTGTATAGTCCGATAAATTTTCTATCACCTGGGCTAACAGGCTTGCTACACCCTCTAGCTTGCCTAGCTTGACACTTGACTCAGCTGACAGTCTACCCAGGGACCATGCTAGGAGTTGTCGAAGGTGTTTAGAATAGAATAAATAGTTCGGCAAGTTTTCTAACTGTGAGACCTGCTACGCTACGCTACACTACACATCATAGCATAACGTAGCAAGGTTTCATTATGGTAATACTCCTACTTAGATTGCTTTAATGGAGTAAACATAATTGCCCATGCTTCAACCTTCAAATAGGTTTGCTCTTTTGCCACGCTAGGACATGACTAACATTCTATGAAAAAATGTTTGCAAAGTAAGTAAGAATTTGTGCCAAATAGGGTGCTATGCTGTGCTACGCTACGTAGTGTAGCACAGCGTAGTGGATTAGAATGAACAAAGGTCCTCTGCCAAGTGGTTCCAGCAAAAGAATTGCACTTGGCCATGCTTGAACCTT
Organism: Gnetum montanum; assembly: GCA_015680685.1. Taxonomy (NCBI): domain Eukaryota; kingdom Viridiplantae; phylum Streptophyta; class Gnetopsida; order Gnetales; family Gnetaceae; genus Gnetum; species Gnetum montanum. The sequence goes on from MNCI01010961.1 coordinate 55,390, forward strand.
CAAGACTACCTGTGCCACCTCACCCTCGGGCCCCAAGCAAAGTTTCTTGACAAAGCATTACGGATCAGATAGGAATTCATGTCACACTGGCTGCTATGCTATGCTATGCTACATAGCATAGCATAATGTAGTAGGGACACAAAGCCTAAAAGTATCTCAAGGATTAACTTCATAGGTCCCAGGACCTTTCAACTTGGAAAGTAGGGTTGCCAATTGTTGCAATTGCTTGCCTAGTAGGTTGTTTTTGGATTTCAAGCAAGTTTTCCCTGAAGACAGGTGGCTACACTATGCTATGCTATGCAGCATAGCACAACGTAGTGTGCAGGTTTTTACACTATGCCAATACGTTGGGTAGTGTAAATAGCATAACATTTGCATGGAAGCATCAAGACGTCTCTGGTTAGCTCCAGAACTTGGTGGCAATGGTCATTTCTGCTTCGACGTCTCTTCAACAGATAGTATTAGCAAATTTTCTTTGTTGTGCATCCCCCTGATTGTTCCCAAAGTTGTCTCTATGCTTGACCCTACTTACCAAAGTAGGGAAGATGTAGTCCTGGAGCACAAGCTCCACTTTGCATTCATTATTGGCATTCTTTGTAATAAACATGGTAGTTCCCTTGATTCTGGCACATGCAACTTGAACGGTATGGTCATAGTACAGTAGGTTTCACCTTCAACATCACACTACAGCATAGCATGTTAGCATAACACTGTAGCCCAACATTACATGGTAGCATGGCATAGTCACGTTTGCACTCTATGGGATGTAGGACATGTGGCATACAAACCACATTTCTCTCCTGCATCTAACTCTATATATACCTCGGTGAAGCGTCATCTGAGTAGATACTGAAGAGTGATGTTGGCATCTTGTTTCTCATGGTGTTTTGTATTCTTTATTGATGTCTTTTGGGTAGATCCTACAGACATCAACAAAGAGGAGCCATTGAAACACCATAAATTTTAGGACTCTCATGATTCAGTAGTCCCAGAATTTGGTCAAGGATCCCCGCAAGCATGATGTCATGATGGACCATGTAGATGACATGGAACCTTGGAAGACCTTATGCCTGCAGAGTTACTTTCAAGCTTACTTGCCACCCTCTGTAGCATAGTCAATGTGGTACCCAGCCATGAAGCCAGCTTGCATGAAAGAGGCACCAGGGGTAGATCGTACAGTCTAGTAAAGTTTTTATTGCCTGGGCTAACAGCCTTGCTACACCCTCTAGGTTACCCGGCTTGACACTTGATTCGGTTGATAGTCTACCTAGGGACCATGGTAGGAGCTGTCGAAGGTGGTTAGGATGGACTAAACAGTTTGACAATTTTTCTAACTATGAGACCTACTATGCTATGCTACACTGCACAGTGTGGCAGGCCTTGAAAAGATTGATTGGGCATAAAAAATGCAGATTGACAATGACTCAGCCNGATTGATTGGGCATAAAAAATGCAGATTGACAATGACTCAGCCCTTTGGGATATTAGCCCCACTTCATCCTTAATGCATGAGTAACACGATGCAGCAAAATGTGGCAAGTTTTATTAGAAATCGTTTCAATTTTAGTGATACACTGTGCTATGCTACACAACATAGCAAGGTTTCATTGTGGTGATACTCCTACTCAGATTGCTCTAACGAAGTAAACATAATTGCCCATTTTACAACCGTGAAACACGTTTCCTTTTTTGCCATTCCAAGACATGACTAACATTCTATGACAAAATGTTTGCAAAGTAAGTAAGAATTTGTGCCAAACAGGGTGCTATGCTGTGCTACGCTACGAAGCATAGCACAGTGTAGCGGGGTCAAAATGAACAAAGGTCCTCTGCCAAGTGGTTTCAGCAAAAGAATTGCACTTGGCCATGCTCCAAAGTTCAAGATTGCCTATCCCACTTCATCCTCAGGTCCCAAGCAAAGTTTCTTGATAAAGCATTGTAGATCAAACCAGAAGTCATGTCACACTAGCTGCTACGCTGCATAATGTAGCATAGCATAGCAGGGACACAAAGCCTAAAAGTGTTCCAAGGATAAACCTCACAGGTCCTAGGACCTTTCAACTTGGAAATCAGGGTTGCTAATTGTTGCAGTTGCTTGCCTAGTAGGGTATTTTTGGCTTTTGGGCAAGTTTTCCCTCAAGACAGGCGGGTACGCTATGGAACGTAGTGCAGTGTAGCATGCAAGTGTTTAGGCTACGCCAATATGTTGGGCAACATAAATAGCATAACATTCACATGGAAGCATCAAGATGTCTTCGGTTAGCTCCAAAACTTGATGGCAATGGTCATTTTTGCTCCAAGGTCTCTTCAATAGACAAGATTAGCAAGTTTGCTTTGTTTTGCACCCCCCTGATTGTTTCCAAAGTTGTCTCTATGCTTGATCCTACTGGCCAGAGTAGCGAACACGTAGTCCTGGAGCGTAGGCTCCACTTTGCATTCATTGTTGGCATTCTTTGTAACAAACATGGTAGTTCCCTAAATTTTGGCACATGCAGCTTGAATGGTATGGTTATAGCATAGTAGGTTTCACCTTCAACATCACACTATAGCATAGAAAGTCAGCATAACACTATAGCCTAGCATTACATGGTAGCATGGCATTGTCATGTTTGCACTCTATGGGGCCTAGGACACGTGGCATCCAAACCACATTTTTCTCCCGCATTTGACTCTATAAATACGTTGGTGAAGTGTCATCCGAGCAGACATTGAAGAGTAATGTTGACGTCTTGTTCCTCATGGTGTTTCGTATTCTTTGTCAATGTCTCTCGGGCAGATTCTCTAGACATCAACAAAGAGGAGCCATTGAAACACCATAAATTTCAGGACTCTCATGATTCAGCAGTCCCAGAATTTGGGCAAGGATCCCTGCAATAATTTTGTCATGATGGACTGTGTAGATGACATGGCACCTCAAAAGTCCTAATACTTGTAGAGTTACTTTTGAGCTTTCCTACCACCCTCTATAGCACAGTCAATGTGACACCCAGCCATGAAGCTAGCTTGCATGAAAGAGGCATGAGGGGTAGACCATATAGTCTGGCAATGTTTCTATTGCCCAAGCTAATAGGCTTGCTACACCTTCTAGCTTGCCCAACTTGACACTTGACTTGGCTGATGGTCTACCTAGGGACCATGCTAGGAGCTGTCAAAGGTGTTTAGGATGGACTAAATAGTTTGGCAAGTTTTCTAACTATGAGAGTTGCTATGCTATGCTACATTGCACAACGTAGCAGGCCTTGAAAAGATTGATCGGGCACCAAAAATGTAGATTGATAGTAACTTAGTCCTCTAGGATATCTTCCCCACTTCATCCTTAATGCACAAGCAACAAGACACAACAAAATGTNACTGCCCCACTTCATCCTTAATGCACAAGCAACAAGACACAACAAAATGTGGCAAGTTTCATTAGAAATCGTCTCAATTTGAGTGATACACTATTCTACACTACACAACATAGCAAGGTTTCATTGTGGTGATACTCCTACTTAGATTTCTCTGACAGAGTAAACATAATTGCCCATGCTTCAACCATCAAAAAGATTTTCTCTTTTGCCGTGTTAGGACATGACTAGCATTCTGTGAAAAAATGTTTGCAAAGTAAGTAAGAATTCGTGCCAAATAGGGCAGTGTAGCACAACGTAGTGGGGTCAGAATGAACAAAGGTCCTCTGCCAAGTGGTTCCAGCAAAAGAATTGCACTTGGCCATGCTCTGACCTTTAAGACTACCTATCCTAGTTCGCCCTTGGGCCCTAAGCAAAGTTTCTTGAAAAAGCATTATAGATTAGATAGGAATTCATGTCACACATAGCGTAGCATAGCGTAATAGGGACACAAAGCCTAAAAGTGTCCCAAGGATGAACTTCACAGGTCCCAAGACCTTTCCACTTGGAAAGCAGGGTTGCTAATTGTTGTGGTTGCTTGCCTAGCAAGGTATTTTCAACTTTTGGACAAGTTTTCCCTTAAGATAGGCAACATAAATAGCGTAACATTCGCATGGAAGCGTCAAGACGTCTCCGATTAGCTCCAAAAATTGGTGGCAATGGTCATTTTTGCTTCGGCATCTCTTCAATAGATAGGATTAGTAAGTTTGCTTTGTTTTGCACCCCCTGATTGTTCCCAAAGTTGTTTCTACGCTTGAGCCTACTCGCTAGAGTAGGGAAGACGTAGTCCTAGAGCATAGGCTCTAGTTTGCATTCATTGTTGAAATTCTTTGTAACAAACATGGCAGTTTCCTAAATTTTGGCACATGCACCTTGAACGGTATGGTCACGGTACAAAAGGTTTCACTTTGAACATCACATTGCAGCATAGCATGTTAGCATAACACTGTAGCCCAACATTACATGGTAGCATGGCACAGTCATGTTTGCACTCTATGGGACCCAAGACATGTGGCATCCAAATAACATTTCTCTCCTACATCTAACTCTATAAATACCTTGACGAACAACATTCAAGGTGTTGGTTTTTGGGATTGTTGGCTTGGAGAATCACCTATCTTGCATTTGGTTTTGAAGATTAGCATTTTGGCATTTTGGCTTCCTAGCGAATACCATTTCTAGTGATTGGCTTTGGCAAAGAGACTAACAGGAAAATGGCTGACAAATAGCAAACCCCAACAATAGTACTTTTCAAATCTCTCCTAGCCCAGTGAACATTGGCTCACCAGTTCATGTTAGCAAGCTGAGACTACAGTCCAAGTAGCTGTGACCATACCACTTCATTGTAAGCTATGCTTGTCCACATTGTGCATTAGTTGTACATCTTCAACCAAACTAAGATCAAATCCCTTGATCTTGGGGTGGTGCACTTTCTCATGCAAGCCTATTTTATTTTTTTTCCATTATCATGTATTATTCTCTATCAATTTACATTTTTCTCTTCTCACTTAAGTTATACATAATGTCATTAAAACAACTGTTTATAAAAGGTTATTGTACACCGGTTAAGTTCTTGTCTAATTGACCAGACTGTTTAGGACACCCCATTTACATTTTTCTCCAACATAGCCCTTGCATAGATTTGGGGTTAGGTTGTATGCCCGGTAACCTCTTGGTGTTCCAGCCACCGACATTTTCGGTTGCTACAGTTTTTGGCACTAGAAGGAGGGCCCTTTGTGCCCTTTCTGCGTATCATAGGTAATCCTACATGCTATTTGTACCCCATCACCTCCTAGCATAGACGTGACACCCTTGTGGTTGTCTACGCACCAGNTAGGTAATCCTACATGCTATTTGTACCCCATCACCTCCTAGCATAGACGTGACACCCTTGTGGTTGTCTACGCACCAGGTGATGTAGACTAGTCGCAACGATGGTTCTTCTAGAACCCTATAGGACGAAAGCCTCCGATCACTTACTATACCACATTCACTCTGTTGACTGCACTACACTGCCTGTGTCTTATGTGGTGTAGCGAACCTCTCAATGTAGTAGTCTTGCTTAGCGTAGCGGGTGTAACAGTAAAGAAAGCTAGCTTCCAACACTCCCCAGCGTACCAGTTTCAGCCTATCTCTCTCCTACATCTTCAATTTTACAACAAAAAATGATTCCCACTACCACTGCTATTCTCACCTTAGACCTAGAGGTACCCTACTCTATCCAACATGTGATAGGTCCTGAACGACCATCTAGCCTAGTGTTGATACAATGATAGTCTCTTAGGTTGCCACACCTGTCACTCGAGTGTTTGGNAAATGACCATCTAGCCTAGTGTTGATACAATGATAGTCTCTTAGGTTGCGACACCTGTCACTCGAGCGTTTGGCACAAGACGTAGAGCGATACGATTTCCTTTATGCAAAAGTGCAAGAGAATATACCCTTAGATCACCAGGAAGTCAAGGATAAATGTAACTTCGAGTTCTTTCATAGGAATGGAAGGGAGTTCATCCCTACTTCTAATGTCACCATCCCGCTAACTGAAGCGTATCAATGGATGCTAAACCAACTAATGTCAATGAGTAGGTCAAGAGAATGAGACACAGTGTCCCACTACGATGAAGCATTTCAGGATGGGTAGGAGGAGTTAGACTCCCACTCTGAAGGTGGTGGCTAGATCTACACCACGACTATCCCTTCCACTATTGTCTTATGGTCAAACTTGCTCTTCTCTTCTATCTCCTTTGTTGTCGCCACAACCCTACCATAGCCCACACCCTCTTCAGTAATGGACAACCATCCCATGTTTTTAACGTAGCCAAGGATTTCAACATCAACACCTATGATGCCAACCTAGCCAAGGCTAAACTTTGAGCACAAGGATCACTCCAAGTATACCTCCTTACCAATTAAGCCTTCAAAGTTCTTTAAGAAACTGTTGGGAGTTGGGTGTATACAACATAAACGGATGTCAGAGGAGGCAATCAAACACCATCAAATGTACTGTGAAGTTCTGCAGAACCCCTCCTTGGCTATGCCCAATGAACCTCCAGTCCCATAGAATTTTAGGTTAGAGAATTCTATGACTATCACTAGCTATGTGGTCACAATACAGATTACTACCTAGTGTTGAAGGATTACATACAATGCATGATTGATCAGGGCAAGTTTGTCCTGGACGAGAGTAGTCCCGTCCACCCAAAAACTAGTCAATGCATGTTTATAAAGACCCCCTCAATACTAACAATGCTGGTTACAAAATCAACACTATCGGCATTGGAAATAACCCTGAACCACCATAGCAACCCTTTGTGGTTCGTGTGCCTCATCGCAACGCAGAAACACCAATAACAACAACTAAGTCACAGCAACCCTTTGTCATTAGGGCCCCTCCAGAGCCATTTCCTGCATCCTTTGTGTTGAGAACTACATTGAAACCCACTATAACAATGCAGGCACCATTCATCATCAAGCTTCCAAAGCGTGCAACTTCCCCAGCAACACAAAATCGAGTGACGAAGTTTGCACCCCAGCCTTTTCGCCAAAAGAAACATGAAGAATTCCTAGTTGACGAGCTAGCTAGGGAACATGCCACGTTAGGTCCTCCCAAGCCTACCCCCTTGTCAACAGTGCCCATGGCCCCTTCCTCATCAGCTGCCGATAGCAAAACATAGGCACAACCGTCAACTTCTGGACTAAGCAAGCTTGGTGTTCTACCTAAGGCCACCCCTCCTCAAGAAATTTACCTCCTAGGGAGTATGGAAGAGGAAAGGGTTAGCAAATAACAAGATGGTAGGTAGGACTTTCTCAATTCCCTTAAACAAGTCAAATAGGCCCTAAAGCAGAAAAACCCAACTTTAAGCCTATATGACCTGATAATGACTTCCATGGCGCATCGTGAGGCCAAGGTTTGCATGTTAGTGTCTATCCCAGTTGACAAAACCATGCTGGCTGAAGAGAAAGAAATCCATGCTATCATGCTTCCCTCTATGGCTGAAAAATCATAGCTAGCTTAGTTGACATTTCACGATAAGTCCATTAAGGAAAAGCTTGAAATGGATCAGGTGACAACGACACCCATGTTCATCACAATTTGGGTTGGCCAGTACAAGATCCGAAGGGTACACATTGATGAAGGGGCTGCTACCAATGTCATTCCATTTTCCATAGTGGAAAAATTAAGCTTGGTTGACCAAATCAAACCCACAACAACATCTTTCCTGAAATTGTTCAACAGGGTGTGTGTGGTGGTAAAGGGAACTGTCCACATTAACTTTGTGGTAGGGGACCAGTTCCCCACAAGTGTGCTATTCATTGTGGTGGAAGAAATGCCCAGGTTCAACCTAATCTTGGGGAGGTCATGGTTAGCCCAATTAAGGGCTATCTCTTCATTGATACATCAAGAGATCCACCTACCCTACGCAGGCGGGGAAGTGGTGATCTATGGTGATGAAGTAGCTGCCCAAGCCATAAACAATGTTGACATGGAGAAGGGTTTGGAGATAGTAATCTTTGAGAAAAAAGCATCTATTCATGCTGAAGCCCATTGCTTGACTGATGAGCCTTCCAAAAATGTCAACTCAGATAAAGAAACTATGTGGGATGAGTTGCCTTTTCAGACAATAGACAATGATATAGAAGAATACCACAAGAAAGCCTCTTGGCCATATGCTTCACCTAGCCCATGATGGATTAGGAAACAACTATGTAATTAGAGATTACCTCTAATTCAATTCTAGAAAGGCTTGGCTTTAACATTTTTCATCTCCTTTTGTCTTAATTTTAGTATCATGTTCACTATTTGCATTATGTTCATTTTTTGCATCAAGTTCATTGTTTGCATTATGTTCATTTTTGACATTACGATCATTGTTTACATTGTTTTAATTATTTGCATCATGTATATTGTTCGCATTTGCATCATGTCTACTATTTACATTATGTCCACTGTTGACATTAGGGCTGTTACGTGCATTAATTATCTACCGCCCTACTCGAAATGACCTTAAACTATTGCAATGGCCCGAAATGGCCTAAAACTAGCAATGGCTCGGAATGACCTTAAACTACCATCGTGGCCCACTACAGCCTAAAATTGGTGACTCCACTTCTCAGAAAATAGACAAAAATAAAATAAAAAAATCTATCATTAAGAAATGGCCTGAAATGGCCTTAAACTATTGCCGCGGCCCGAAATGCCCTAAAACTAAAAAAGGAGGCCCTCAAGGGGCCCAAACACATTAATAAAAAAAATAATAGATTAACTAAAATAAAATAATTGTTTCACACTATGCTTTTCATTTAATTTTAGTCCATACAATAATGTTCACAAAAAAATTAAATTGCTACCACGGTACAAGTCTTTGTCAGCACCCCCATTTCCTATTCCACTTAGTCCTAGACCTCCATTCGGATCCTACATAAGACAAAAAATAAAATAAAAAATCAAACAACAACAAGGCTATCATAAAACAAACTATGACACAATAAAGAATGTCTAACCTGAGATGGCCTCATGTCCATTTCAGAAGGTATGTTATCCATGCCAGCCACTAGACGTTGTAGGATCTCCTCCTCGGTGAGGTTGGCCCAACTTTCCTCTCCCAGATCAACGCTTATTGCAATTTTTCCTTTTTTCACAACTGTCCATCTGGGTAGTCCTAGGGAAAAGCTGGCAATGGTGGTCTCCCTAGTAGGTAAGGTCATTTCCCTTTCGAGAGACTCACTGATTGCCACCTGTTGCATGAACTTCTTATAGGCTCTAGAAGCACCAATGTCATCGAGGAATAGCTTATGGGTATGCAACTCAACAGAAGCATCCTGATATTGTTTACGATAGATGGTACATTCCACTTTGTACATGTGCTTATGATTCTTTTGTGCTTGCCCCCATTTGTATACCTTTACGCTATAGTCCTTCTAGTCTTGATGTTTTTGAGCTAGGAGGTCCATCTGCATGCGTTGTTCTATGATCTCGCATGTGGCCTTGTTCTTACTCTGTACAGTTGTCTAGTATCTTACATAGTCGATCAAAGCTATACACCAACTATCGTTGCGAGTGTCATGGGCCAATAAAAATTCATTTTTGGATCAAAGGTTCTTCAACTCAATGGCTTGGTTAGCCTTCTCTTTCTCAAGTTTTTGCACCCTCTTCCAAAGGTCATCATTGACATGCCTACACTCCCATAGGGAGCATGCTAAGTGCAATACACATTTACTTGTTTCCTTATATATATGATGAGGTACCTCAGCTACCTCTGGATGAAGTTCAAGCATAGCATCAACCTCAATGACCTACCTAGGATCCCACTTGAGACGAGAAGCTGTCAATCATGTGTGGAAGGATGTTAGTCATGGTACCATAGCAAAAATGCAACAACTTAGAGAGCCTAACATAGTAACTTCAACATACCTATCTGAGGATTGATTTTCCTTAGGCGATCAATCATGTCATCAACCACCCCTTCCATAAAGGTGAATTTATTAGGGGCCTCGGTCCATGGTTTGAGATAGATCAAGGAAGAAGGGTCGGAGGCATTAATAGTGGTGTTCGCTACACAATAAAACATGTTAGCAGTAATGGAGAGGACAACAATGAAATTGAAAAGTAACATAAACAATAGTGTAAAGATCCTACCTAGCAATCCCTTAGGGGTGATAGTAGGGGGATCACCCATCAACACATTGTCAAGCAAGTGATCAAACTTACCAACATCAAATTGTAGCCCTTCCCCTTCTAGCTGACTGAAAACTATGGCGGCATCCTCAATAGTCATGTGCCCCTTAGGTACTGAAGCACATTCCACAAAAGGGTCATCGGCAGTAGGGGCCTCTTCCTCTACGACAAGGGCCTCTTCTTCCTCCTCAGAAGGGGCCCCTACTTCAGGGGCCAAAACCTCTTTTTCTTCTTCTTCTGCTAAACATGTTTAAGGTAAGCAGGCTAGCTTAACATGAAATTAGAAACTAACTAATGAAGTGATTAAACACACTTACCAACTATGGGCTATACTTTATGGACCTTGATCCGTAATTTTCTCCCCCTCTCTTCATTAGAATGGGGAGGTTCTTCCGTAGGTTGAGACTTTTTACGTTGTAGGCTAGTTTTCATCATTTTTGTAATGAGACATGCCCCCCTTAACACATTGCCTGTGTTAATGGGAGGCACCTCTCCAACGTTTTCCAGGGCACAAAAGTTATGCCCCACCCAATCCCTCATCGTTGTCAAAATTGATTCCTCAATAGCTTTTGGGGGATCTTGGGATCAACTGGTATGGAAAACTTGGCAAATCCATGGCTTGGATATTTGGGTGTGATCCTACTACACCTAGGCACCATTCTCATGGACCAGCAAGAATTCCACAAAGCATCATAGACAAGCTATAAAGAAGGTGTAATGCACATTGAAATGGGCATTAAGCTTCTCACGAAGCTTGACCATTTCAGCCAGCAAACCTTCTGAGAGGTACTTGGCCCAGTTGTAGTGGGTCTCTGCTTCCATAACATCCCTTATTATCTAGGCCTACTCCAAGGATTTTTCCTTAGGAGAGTAGCTTGGGAAAGGCATGAGCTTGGAAGATATGGTAAATCGTTTCGGCCATCGCTAGCTTGACCTTATGGGTGTAAATCCCCTTTCAGTCCTTGCTTGTTCCCAGCCATTCCTCTATGTCCCCCTGGTGGTTGACATCCTAGCTACTCTTTTCCCCCACAAGTAGGCCATCAGAGGGAACATAGAAAAGGTTTGCAAAAAGTTTGTCATTGATTTCAAACACCACCCACACATTGTGAACCTGTGTGCAGAAGCGATGAGTGTTTTTGGAAAAGGAATCAACCAGGGAAAGAATTTTGGTAGCTGGGACACTTGGATTTATTGCTAACAATAAGTCCATGAGCCCAGCCTCCTGAACGTTGTGAACTAGGGTGGATGGGGCCTCATTGTAAAGCCAATTCTGAGTCTTGTCCACCTCCCCATACTTGAAGAAGAGGTTGATTTCATCATGCCTAGAGGTGATCACTGTAACCTCTTGGGATTCGCTTGGTACTGCAATAACCAACAACAAAATTAGCAAAAGAAAAATCATTACTTAAACACACAAAATAAAAAAAAATAATGCATGATTCAACACACTGGGTCTAAATGGTGTAGGAAATGGTGGAATCTCCACCAGGACATCTTCTATGGTAAGCAGTTGGCGAGATGCCCATTCGCTATCCAACGAACCAACTTCTTCACATTTTCCATAGAACTTGACATACTTAGTTGGATAGGTTTTGAAATCAATCCCAAGTTGTTCTATAACACTAGCACATATGTTCCTGGTAGAGGAGAACTCTTGCAAAGCCATTTGGGCCAACGCCAATGCATCTATGCTACTGTGAAGACCATCCTTGTTAATATAAAACTTGGCAACATGCAAATATGGTAAACATTTTTACTAGTGTAAGGCAAATGATAAAACATGATTAAAACACATTCACAGGACTCACCCACCGGCATAATAAACTATTCCAAGTGGGTTCTGAAAGCAGGTGCCCATGTGACGGACAATGTACAACATGTTCTATAGATGGTAGCATTGAATTCGAGCATGTCCCATATCCAACTTAAGCACCTTAAGCCCCTTGGGTGCCATTTTAAGCCTTTTTCCCCTTTGGCTTCGATCGATCCATTAGCCATGAACTTTAGAATGCCTCGATTTGCCTTGGGAAACAACATTTCAGTAAGTACAACAGCTATTTCGGCAGATAAGTGTGACCACACGATCACACTAAAGTGGTGAAGGAGGAACTCTAGGAAGTTCCATGTACCCTCCCAGAACTAGACCACTTGATGCCCTACCCATGTGTGGGGAGGGGGGATGTTGGCCATAGGTTCACTAAGGTAGCACAGGACTCCTACCAGCTCAAGGACAATGAAGATGAGTTTTAACATGACCCTATGCAATATAATAAAAAAGCATTATTGCAACATTCAAGTGATGATTGTCAAGTAGTGTAGCATAATCTTTGATGTACAAAGTTTCCCTTAGGCTTGAAACAGTAACACATAGGTACAATCACACAGAACTAAACATGGCATGTAGCGTAGGAAGGTGTTACATGTAGCATAGCATAGCGGGTACACCCTACACAACATAATGGCTACGCCTTGCATAGCATAGCATAGCAGGTGCACCTTGTAGTGTAATTGTTACACCCTACATAGTGTAGTATAGTAGACATGCCCTGTACAGCATAGCGTAATAGTTACAGTTTGCAAAAGGGTGACAGCTGCATGACGTGCAACGTAGCGAGATGCCCACACCCTGTGTAAGCATAGCAAAGTGGTAAGCATAGTAAAACAGAGTAATAGTATCAATAGTGTAGTAGCATAGCAAGTCTGCTGGCGTAGCCGCGTAGCGGGCCTATCAGCGTAGCCACATGGCAACCATGACAGCAAGGGCAACGTAGCGTAACAGGAACCAAAAACGTAACATAGTAACAGTTACGCTAATGTCAAAACAATGTGGCTTTAGAGAAATACACATAGCGTTCCTGTTGTCCCGACCCTACCCCCATCACATGAAACATAGCCAGGTAAAACATAGATGCAATAAACTTCCCCTTTGCTCATGCTACCCTACGCCGAGCATGTGCTACGCTGCCCCGAAACATTGCAAACAAAAAATCCTTTCTAAGGGTAGTATGCTACACTAAGTGTGTGCTATGTCACCCAGAACTACCCAAACCCCTACAGTAGCGCAGTGACCATTCTTAACAATGGTGGCCAGGACGGTGCTGTGCACAGCCATAGTGTAGCGACTGCCATGGTCGTTGCGGCTAGACTGGCGATAGCCATGGTGCAGTGGCCAAAATGGCAACAAAAGTAATAACAACAATTGCATCATAGCCATAGTGGCAACCATGACAACCAAAATAGTGACTACAATGGCGACCTAACTTGATAAACTACACAATGAAAATTAGAGTAGCGTAGCGACTTATCGGGTAGATGGAGCCTCTTGCCTCTTGTCAACGTGCTCGTTGGGAAGGCATTGCAGGGTACGCCTCACTTCCTCTGAGTTGGCAAGCCCTGATGCCTGCATTTTCTCTTGTGCACCATCCTCCTACTCACAAACTCGGGTGTATCGGCTGTACCAATTGTTATGCTATGATTTCTATGCTATCTCTCTGCTCAACTGTGCTACGCTTTGGGTGTAGGGTGTAAGCTCTAGTAGTGAAAGTAACTAGATTACCATGGGGTAACATCCTATTTATAGCCGACGAGGTCAAAACACCTATTACTTTCATCTCCCATGCGTAACGTGGAACATTCCGCATCACACGTGTGACACGCGATGCCCCTGTCTACTGTAGCATAGTAGAGAACATTCTTGTCCCCTATAACATAACATGGATCTACTACAGCGTAGCACATAGTTATAGCATAGCAAGTAGAGACATTAAATTTTTTGCTTCATTTTCTTACATTATTACATTGTTACGGTCTGATATGACCTTAAATTGACAACCTCAACTTCAAATTACATTACATTGTTACTGTCTGCTAAGAGCTTAAACTGGCAACTTCAATTTACATTATTACATTGTTATGGTCCGCTACGACCTTAAATTGGAAATATTAACATATAATTTTACATTATTGTGATCTGCTAAGATGTTAAACTGGAAATTATGTTGCACCGCGTGATTACCTTATCTAAACTTTATTGCATGTTACTCTATTAAATAGGTATCACTTAACGTTTACTTGTTTGATGATTTTGTAGGAGTGCTTCAAAAATGCCTATATAGGGCAATCTCCACATGCCCCTCGTCCTAATAGGACCTCATGGAAGGCTTACAAGACACTTAAGCTTAGAGTCAATAGGCTTGGAATCATCCACTCATGACACAGTAGTGTTCCTGGAAACATCTCTAGATTGGCTTGAACATCTTGTCTAGGCCCTAGACTTAGAGGCCGAGGATGTGACTGAGGACCCTCTTATTGAAGCCCCTGTAACTACGTCTAGAGGTGAGGAAAAAACATTAAAAGTCAATTCCCTGCTAGAGCCACAAGTGCAACAAAACATCTTGAAAGTCCTTAATGAAAATGTTAAAGTGTTTGTGTGGTCATACGAAGACATGCCAGGCCTAGACACGTCTACTACAATGTAAAATTGGCAAAGGTAGTTTGCTATGAATATAGACTATCATAGATAGTCCTCTATGACTATAAACTGGCATAGGTAGTTCGTTATGACTATAAACTGGCACAGAACGTCTACTATGATGTTAAACTAGCACAACATGTCCTTGGGCTATGTTGTAAAACTAGCACCCACAACATGGTCTGTTACAACCTTAAACTAGCCATCCACTGTCCGCTATGACATTAAACTAGCACAGCAGTCTGCTAGGAGCTTAAACTAGGACATCACGGTCTGCTAGGACCTTAAACTAGCACACGTGATGGTCTACCAAGACCTGAAACTGGGTTCGCAGTGCAATGCCTCCTGGCTCACACATGTGACATCATAAACAAGTGAGCATGCACAGTTTCAGACTTCCAAGACAACATGGGGTGAGGTGTTGCAGTTCCAGAATGAAATTCACGTTGCTAAGGAAAAACCCTTTGGAACACATGCAGTATTACTACCCCTAGCATCTTGCTGATCTTCTGAAGATGTCATTTGACATCTTGTTGACCTTCCGAAGCTACTGCTACCATGGCTAGTCATCTTGGCAGTAGCTCTTGCTGTCAGCACTTGTTGTTGGAGTCCCAACACTATTGTGGCCTAGCCATAAGGTTTCCATCCTTCAGCCCTCGCCATCATCTGAGTCCAAAAGGCATTTGGCCGTTAGGCTTCTCACCTTGTAGCTGGATTGCATGATGTTTTCCTTGGACGAGGAATCTTGAGCACCTACATCATCATCGCTTCTAGCCTCTTCAGTGCTAACCTTTCTGGCCTACCAGTGTCGGAACCCATATTGGCCTTCCTTCTTTGGACATTGCACATGTTAGACACAACACTTGCCACTCTAACAGTGTCCAGAGCAAGCAGGACTTTGCCCTCACTTCACTCGATGGTTGCCTTTTTTTTAGTTTTCTCTTTGTTATATTTGCAGGATAAAAGCCAAGATGGCATTGTTTAGGGATGTGTTTCACCAAGAGAGAAAGACACTACATTACTCCAAAGTATCCGCTTGAATTAGCCTAGCTGCCTGACAATGCATATGCTTCCCTCAGCCAACTTAATCCCTATTCCCTACACTTGTAGTCATTCACATCCCCTTTACAAGCTTTCCAAATGCACAAAAAGCCCTTTCACATGCCCAACCCCAAGTCCATGATAGGTGTAACACAAATTTCCCCATGGGAAGCATCTGTAGGTAGGTCAAAGCCCTACATGGATGTAACACAACTCATCTCAGGGAGGAAACACTTGTCCTACAATAACAACAAGGTTGTTCATAAGTGAACGTGGGTGTGCAAAAAAAGAGAAAAAGAGCTCAAAAAAAAGCACAAGTGCCTAAAACAAATGGCATGATAACTGATTCATAAATATTTCATCTATGGATCAACCATCTCTAAGCTCATTGATGAGAGGTTGAACTTCAAAGAGAGAAAGACATCCATGCATGTTGGTTCCCTTATAAGCATTCCGAAGAGGGATCACACTATGGAAACAGTTATCATGGTGTAACATTTTACATTCATCTCTTCCTTGAACCTATTTCCATAAATCCATCCATTGCTCCCTATCCTACATCACTCTCCCAGTACTCTCAAACGTAGCGAAGCATCATCTGAGTGGACACCGAAGAGCGATGTTGGCATCTTGTTCCTTAGGTGTTTCATATTCTTTGTTGACATCTCTTGGGTAGATCAAAAAAGAGGGGCCATTGAAACACCATAAATTCTAGGACTCTCATGATTCAGCAGTCCTAGAATTTGGGCAAGGATCCCTGCAAGCATGATGTCACGATGGACCATGCAGACGACATGGCACCCTGGAAGTCCTAATGCCTATAGAGTTACTTCCAAGCTTGCCTACCACCCTCTGTAGCATAGTCAATGAAACACCCAGCCATGAAGCCAGCTTTCATGAAAGAGGCACTAGGGGTAGACCGTACAGTCCAAAAAATTTTCTATCACCTAGGCTAATAGGCTTGCTACATCCTCTAGCTTGCCTAGCTTGACACTTGACTTGGTTGACAGTCTACCCAGGGACCATGCTAGGAGCTGTCAAAGCTGTTTAGGATGGACTAAATAGTTTAGCAAGTTTTCCAATTATGAGACCTTCTATGCTACACTACGCTACGCTATGCTACATAGCATAGTAGGCCTTGAAAAGACTGATCGGGCATCAAAAATGCAGATTGACAATGACTCAGTCCTTTAGGATATCTGCCCCACTTCATCCTTAATGCACGAGCAAGATGATGCAGAAAAATATGGTAAGTTTCATTAGAAATCATCTCAATTTGAGTGATACGCTGTGCTTTGCTACATAGCATAGCACAACATAGCAGGGTTTTATTGTGGTGATACTCTTACTTAGATTGCTCTAACGGAGTAAACATAATTGCCCATGCTTCAACCATCAAACAAGTTTGCTCTTCTGCCATGCTAGGACATGACTAACATTCTGTGACAAAATGTTTACAAAGTAAGTCAAAATTCATGCCAAATAGGGTACTATGCTGTCTTACGCTACGCAGCATAGCATAGCATAGTAGGGTTAGAATGAACAAAGGTCCTCTGCTAAGTGGTTCTAGCAAAAGAATTGCACTTGGCCATGCTCCTACCTTCAAGGCTACCTATCCCACTTTGCCCTCGGGCCCCAAGCAAAGTCTCTTGACAAAGCATTGCAGATTAGACAGGAATTCATGTCACACTGGCTGCTACACTGTGCTATGCTACATAGCATAGCATAGTGTAGCAGGGACACAAAGCCTAAAAGTATTACAAGAATGAAGTTCATGGGTCCCAGAACCTTTCAACTTGGAAAGCAAGGTTGCCAATTGTTGCAGTTGCTTACCTAGCAGGGTATTTTCGGCTTTTGGGCAAGTTTTCCCTCAAGAAAGGTGATTACACTATGCTACGCTACATAGCATAGCATAGCATAGCGTGTAGGTGTTTATGCTATGATGATACACTAGGCAACATAAATAGCGTAACATTCACATGGAAGCATCAAGACATGTATGGTTAGCTCTAGAACTTGGTGGCAATGGTTATTTCTACTTTGGTGTCTATTCAACAGATAGGATTAGCAAGTTTGCTTTATTTTGAACCCCCCCTGATTATTCCCAAGGTTTTCTCTATGCTTGACGTACTCGCTAGAGTAGGGAAGATGTAGACGTGGAGCACAGGCTCCACTTTGCATTCATTATTGGCATTCTTTGTAACAAACATGGTAGTTCCCTGGATTCTAGCACATGCAACTTGAATGGTATGGTCATAGTACAATAGGTTTCACCTTCAACATCACACTACAACATAGCACGTTAGCATAACACTACAGCCTAGCATTACACGACAGCATGGCACATTCACGTTTGCACTCTATGGGACCCAGGACACATGGCATCCAAACCACATTTCTCTCTTGCATCTGACTCTATAAATACCCCAGTGAAGCATCATCTGAGCAGACACTAAAGAGTGATGTTGGCATCTTATTTATCATGGTGTTTCGTATTCTTTATTGATGTCTCTTAGGCAAATCCTATAGATTTCAACAAAGAGGAGCCATTGAAACACCATAAATTTCAGAACTCTCATGATTTAGTAGTCCTAGAATTTGGGCAAGGATCCTCACAAGCATGATGTCACGATGGACCATGCAGACGACATGGCACCCCAGAAGTCCTTATGCCTATAGAGTTACTTTCGAGCTTACCTATCACCCTCTGTAGCATAGTCAACGCAACACCCAGCCATGAAGCCAGCTTGCATGAAAGAGGCACTAGGGGTAGATCGTATAGTCCAGCAAAGTTTCTATCACCTGGGTTGACAACCTTGCTACATCCTTTAGCTTACCCAGCTTGACACTTGACTTGGCTGATAGTCTACCTAGGGACCATGCTAGGAGCTATTGAAGGTGTTTAGGATGGACTAAATAGTTCAGCAAGTTTTCTAACTATGAAACCTGCTATGCTACACTACACTGCACAGTGCAGCAGGCCTTGAAAAGACTGATTAGGCATCAAAAATGCGGATTGACAATGATTCAGTCCTCCAGGATATATGCCCCACTTCATCCTTAATGCACAAGTAACATGATGCAGCAAAATGTGGCAAGTTTTGCTAGAAATTGTCTGAATTTGAGTGATACACTGTGCTACGCTACACAGCGTAGCACAACGTAGCAGGGTTTCATCATGGTGATACTCATACTAAGATTGATCTAATAGAGTAAACATAATTATCCATGCTTCAATCGTCAAATAGGTTTGCTCTTCTGCCATGCTAGGANTAGATTGACAATGATTCAGTCCTCCAGGATATATGCCCCACTTCATCCTTAATGCACAAGTAACATGATGTAGCAAAATGTGGCAAGTTTTGCTAGAAATTGTCTGAATTTGAGTGATACACTGTGCTATGCTACACAGCGTAGCACAACGTAGTAGGGTTTCATCATGGTGATACTCATACTAAGATTGCTCTTATAGAGTAAACATAATTACCCATGCTTCAATCGTCAAATAGGTTTGCTCTTCTGCCATGCTAGGACATGACTAACATTCTATGAAAAAATGTTTGCAAAGTAAGTAAGAATTTGTGCTAAACAGGGTGCTATGCTACGTAGCGTAGCATAATGTAGCAGGATCAGAATGAACAAAGGTCCTTTGCTAAGTGGTTTCAGCAAAAGACTTGCACTTGGCCATGCTTCAACATTCAAGATTGCCTGTCCCACTTTACCCTCGAGCCCCAAGAAAAGTTTCTTGACAATGCATTGTAGATCAGATCGAAATTCATGTCACACTAGCTGCTACGATGCATAGTGTAGCACAGCGTAGGAGGGACACAAAGCCTAAAAGTTTTCAAAGAATAAACTTCACAGGTCCCAGGACCTTTCAATGTGGAAAGCAGGGTTGCCAATTGTTGCAGTTGCTTGCCTAGCAGGGTATTTTTGGCTTTCAGGCAAGTTTTTCCTCAAGATAAGCGGCTACGCTATATTACGCTACGTAGTGTAGTGCAGTGCACTGTGCATGTGTTTATGCTACGCCAATATGTTGGGCAACATAAATAGCGTAACATTCACATGGAAGCATCAAGACGTCTCTGGTTAGCTCCAGAACTTGGTGGCAATGGTCATTTCTGCTCAGGGGTCTCTTCAATAGACAAGATTAGCAATTTTGCTTTGTTTTGCACCCCCTGATTATTTCCAAAGTTGTCTCTATACTTGACCCTGCTCACCAGAGTACGGAAGATGTAGTCCTGGAGCATAGGCTTCATGTTGCATTCATTGTTGGCATTCTTTGTAACAAACATGGTAGTTCCCTAAATTTTGGCACATGCAGATTGAATGGTATGGTCATAGTACAACAGGTTTCACCTTCAACATCACACTATAGCATAGCACGTTAACATAACATTGCAGCCCAACATGACACGGTAGCATGGCACAATCACATTTGCACTCTGTGGGACCCAAGACATGTGGCATTCAAACCACTTTTCTCTCCCGCATCTAACTCTATGAATACCCCAGTGAAAAATGTTCAAGGTGTTGGTTTTTGACATTGTTGGCTTGGAGAATCACCTGTCTTGCGGTTGGTTTCGAAGATTAGCATTTTGGCATTTTGGCTTTTTGGTGAATAGCACTGGTGAATGGCTTTGGCAACGAGATTGGCAAGTAGAGGGTTGAAAAATAGCAAATCCTAGTAGCAGTACTTTCCAGATCTCTCCTAGCCTAGAGAACACTAGCTCACCAGTTCCTATTAGCAAGCTGTTAACAGCAGTCCAAGGAGCTATGACCATACTGCTTCATTGAAAGCTGTGCCTGTCCACATTGCACATTAGTTGTACATCTTCAGCCAAACAAAGATCAAATCCCCCAATCTTGGGGTGGTGCACTTTCTCACTCAAGCCTATTTCATTTTTTTTGCCATTATCATCTTTTGCATTATTCTCTATCAATTTACGTTTGTCACTTATCGCTTAAGCTATACATAACGTGTTTAAAAAAATTGTTTATAAAAGGTTATTGTACACTGGTTAAGTCCCTGTCTGATTGACCAGACTATTCAAGGCACCCCATTTCCATTTTTTCTCTAGCAAGACGTTCGTGTGGATCTGGGGTTAGGCTATATGCTCGGTAACCTCTTGGTGTTCCAGCCACCAATGTTTTCAGTTGCTCCAATTGTGATAATGTAGTTCCCCTCATGGTTAATAACATGGACATAGAATAGGAGGCTGAGGTGAATTTTCAGGAAGAAACAAAGTCAAGCAACCCAAGAGAGTTGAGAAAGTTGAAAATGACAACGATGGACCAAGGGATGAATTATGGGGAGAACTCTCCTTTAACATTGTTAGTGAAGGGAATGGAGAATACAAGCTTATACAAAATAGGCCATATATATTTTCTAATCTCTCAAGGATTAGGAAGCATTTGCACAAGTAATGTACACTCCTAATCCTTCCACCTTATGCACTTGTGACCTTGTAGCCATATGTACTCATAGCTGGTTAGCTTAGATTTTATTTTGCATATTTATGAAATTTTTTTTACTTTACTTTAGCCTTTCTTTCATAAGTCTACTTTTGTTCACATTTTTATTAACACCTTTTTCTTTTCTTTTTTAGCATGATATAAATTACAAAAATGTCATAAAAATTTTAAAACCAAAAAACCCATAAAATTTTAAAAAAACATAAAATAATTAAAAAAATATGTTTTCCTTTGCACAACATAGGACCTACCATGACTTAAACTAGAAACATTGTATGGCTCGCCATGGTCTAAAACTAGCAAGCAAACTAACCACCATAGGGCTCACCACGACCTTAAACTAGCAACATTGTATGGCTTGCCATGGCTTAAAATTGGCAAGCTAACTAACCACCATAGGACCCACAATGGCCTAAAAATAGCAACATTGTGTAGTGTGCCATGCCATTAAACTAGCAAGCATCATTTTACCTTATTACTATTTTAGCCTACAACCTTATAGCCTAGTCGTTTTTACCATTCTAGCTAAGATAGCCAATGTAAATGCTTACAACATTTACAACATTAAAGCCATGATAATAGCACAACACTAAAACAATATAGCCAAAAATAAAATAGAAACTTAAAATTTGAAACATTTACAACATGCATAGCCATAGCCACATTGTGTGGTGAAATGTTCAAATGATAATACACAATAACCATTGAACCATCCATAACAAAATATTAGCAAACATTAGCCATTAGCATCAACATAAATAATAGTAAACATCATGAAGCCATCAATAACAAAACTAAAAATGGGCAGCTGGAGGATGATAAGAGGCATTTGGAGGAGGAGGCGGTGGATCACTTGCACCCTTGCTGTTGGGGTTGCCAATGTCTTTTGGTACCTAAAACATAACAACATAAAGTCAATCATTAACCAACACATCACAAAGATAAGCCTATAGCTTGAATGAAACTAAAAAAGAAAACAAGCTATTAAAGCTATGGAGAATCTGACTTGATGAACTCCAAGGATCTGGGGTTAGATGTTGAAGACTAGTCTCCAAGCAATGGAGGATCTAGTCTTTCATCATGTTGGCCTAGTCAACATCCCCAAAGTTAATACCTATGAGGATTTTTGTCTCATCCATGCCAATCCAAGTAGGTAAATCCCATGACACTATGGCCATAGAGACCTCACCTGGAGATCTAGTAACCTAAGGAGAAGAAGATTTGGCCATTGTGAGGGTGATTTCAAAGAGATTGTAAGCACTCTTAGGTTGAATCCCCTTAATGAAAAACTCCATATTTCATTGTTTAGTCATCTCCTTCTTAAGCCACTTAAGATATGCCTTTTGATTAGCCTTGTACTTCTTCATATGATATTTTTATGTCTGGTGCCCCTTTAGGACCCATGCATAATAATCCTTCTAGTCCTTAGCTTTTTAGGAGATGAGATCCACCTACATCCATTACTTCATCATCTCAATGGAAAGCACCACCTTGTAATGGATGGCATTCTAGTAGTAGGTCCATATGATCTCTTTGGTTTGCTGGTTCTCTACATTAGCCACTTGGGCTTCATAAAGGCCTTATGATCCTGGATATTAGTGATCATTTGCACCTACTACTGGTTTTCCTACTTTAAGCTCACAACTTGCTTTCATAGGGATTTGTTGAAACTTTGAAATTTTCACAAAGTTTTTGCACATGAAACTACAAGATTAGTGGTAGTTTCAAATAACTTCTATGGTACATTCTCTAAGTAGGGAGTTTTGACATGGAGTCAAACTCCATGTCACGACTCGAGTCCCACACAACTGATGGCACTGTAAACAACACATAACCATAAGTATAACCATAAGCATAATTGACAACCCAAGTAGCCATGACATAAGTACAACCTATAACCAAATATACCTCTACAACATAGCAAAAGAACTAAGGCAAGTAAACATAATTCTTACTGATCTTTGATGCAACCTATTGTAACTGATCGACGATGTCCTTGGCCATCTTGCACATAAACTCCATCTTGTTTAGGACTTCTACCAATGGTTTCATGCAAAACATAGGGCTAGAGGCTTCTGCATGTTGTTTATAAACTACAATAAACATAACAATCATCAAATGGTTAGAACGAAAACCAAAACCATAAATCCTAATATGTAACACTAAGGTGTATATATACTTGGAGTCTCCTCCTCATCTAGGATAATAATTGAGACCTTCCCAAGCAATGGATTACCAAATAGGGCATCTGCATCATCTAAGTTAATGTTGGCCAAGCCTTCATCCTCATGTTTCCACAGTAGTGCATCTTCTACATGCCTTTGCTCCTCCTCAATTGTTGTGGCTTGGGTTGCCATGTCCTATTGCTTGTTTGAAAAGACAAATAAATTTATAAGAATTAGAACAACATGGCCAAAATAGCCTAGTAGCCTTATAACCTTAAAATGTGAAACATAGAATAACCAAGTATGAAAGCATAGTTAAAACATACCTATGACCACTGAATATGTCCTATTAAGCTTGTAGGTAAGCGTTCTCTTAGAAGCCTACTCTATTGCTAGTGTTGGTTCCTCCATTAACTATTTGAGCTTGGCTTTGGCTACTCTGTTAGCCTCTACACATAACTCTCTAGCCCTCTCAATGTTAGCCTACACTGTATGAAGCTCCATTTTCATGTTATCAGGGAAAGCACATTGACTATCACTAACTTCCTTAGTGATTATAGATAGTGATTGTTCCATGTCCTCTGGTGGGTTCTAGGCCTAAATGATAGGATAAATATGCATTATCCAAGGCCTAGAGAGTTGGTCTAGGTCTTGGCACTCCCATCTTCCAATCCTCCTCACCACAATGAATTATGAAAATATCTTCAAATATTCCATGAAAAATGCATAATGCATGTGCCATATTGTGGAGAGATCCTCCTGGAGTTTGAGGATTTCCTTTTGCACCCCATAGCTAGATGAGTGGCCTAGTTCAATAGAGCACCTTCTATTAAGATATTCATGAAGATCCATGCCTGCACAATGCTAGTCACCTTCTTTTGTGAGAGCAACTTAGGAAATGTATGGGATCTAAATAAGGGACAGGATTCCTTTTCTTCCAGAACCTTGAAATCATCTATGGACAAACTAGAATGGCCAAGGAGATCACTTGACCATGCCTTGACCTCCTCACGATGGCCTAGCTCCTTTTTTTTTTCTTTGGAGGCAACTTTCATCCCTTCAAAGGGAATACCAAAAGGGTCATGGAAGGTTTCCTCATTAATGGGTATGGTGATTGGCACATCTAGAATTGTGGTGTTGAACTACTTGGCTCCTACATTGAATGAGTCAATCATGTGCAGCATCTTGGCAACAAGAAAAAAATGGCTTGGTGCCATGAAACGA